>PVKB01001688.1:78578-373306 GCA_004027205.1 Ctenodactylus gundi | reverse complement strand
CCCCCCCATTTTATTGATATATACAAGTGCAGAATTTAAGGTTTACAGTGGAGTTGAGCATTTTGTGCACATGTGTATCCTGTCTGACAAGGGCTTTCCCGCTCTCCTTCTGTCCCTCCCCCTACCCTCCCTACCCTCCCTTCCCTCCCTTCACCCCCACCCATCCCCCTCTTTCGCTTTGTCTTTTGTTTAAAGTTCCATGAAACAGTCGTGGTCTGGGTCTCTCATATCAGAGAGACCATCCGATGTTTCACCTTTTGCTTCTGACTCACTTCACTAAGCATGATATTCTCAATTTTCTTCCATTTGCCTGTGAAAACCTCCACAAACAACATACAACAGAGATATATGCATCTGTCTTAATTGAGAAAGAATGCTAACCACTCACTCACTTTACCTTTTTGTGGGTGTTCAGAGGTTCATCACATTTTGGCCACTATTTTTTAAGATTATGGACTTTCAGAATCTGATCAACATTAATCCAATAATAAAAATGGTTCAGTCTCTACTTGTAGGAAATTAAAACCCATTTTTTTAGAAATTGTGAAACTTAATGTTTGTAATATTAATCTATGTTCCCTTTTGTAATGTGTAAATCAGTTCTTTTTGGCAATAAATTAAGGCCAAGACCCTGAAAGAGATGAGGTTATTAACTCTTGTTCCCTGGCCAATTCCTATTAAGATAATTGTACTGTTCTGCAGAGCTAAATTCTGACAGTAATTTCATTTTGAAAAATAACATTAGCCAGTAGATTATGCACCCCTCTCCAAATTGTACCTAGTTCTCTAAGTGTGCTGTTCAACATCTGCTATGTTTCACTTCTTAAGTGGTTATGTTCCCATTTTTCCAAAACAATCATTTTTGTAAAAATAATACATCTCATTTCTATCGAAAATTCCGTTTTGTGATGTCAACGTTACTTTCACTCAACCCACGTACGCAGCGTGAGAATGAGACAGGCAATAATTTTGCAGATAATAACACAGACTCCCAGAGAAGAGAAAGGAAAGGCACTCGGTGCGTGGGGCTGTGCTCTCTGCAAACCCATCTTGTAAGCAGCGCTCTGATGTGGTTTCACTCGCTCACGATGTCTTTCTTTAGCGTCAGTCACATGTCACATGAGGAGAGCCCTGGGAAATGTAGGATGCAAGGAAAGTGAGCTCAAATAAGCAAGTACAAGAGAAGTCTCCAAATATGCGGTCTTCTCATGTATCTCAGTGTCCGTGATTAGGTAAACGTTAGGTAAATAGGTAAACGTTGTGACATCTAACGATAGTGTTGACAGAGCAACGTGACAGTGCAGGCAGGCACCTGATGCCATACCAAGGATGCTACAGCAATAGAGTGTGTTTTCTAGGTGTGATTATCTCTTACCCTTCTGGATTTTCAACTCTGAAGCCACAGTATATAGACGCTATCGATACTAATGTCTACTTTGTGAAAGAGAAAACGCGTGTGCAGTGCCCTAGGTCGCCTCTTTCTCTCCTGTAGAGTATCGGTGTGTTCCATATTTACCCTTTGTGTTACACTTGTATGTGCCCAATAGTTTCCCTTTGCCTATTCTCATTGAGGAATACTCTCAAAATCATGTTAAACAGTGGTCAAATTTAAGGCATACCTCTTTTAAAATTATAGGTATTGAGTAATAACTTTCATATAGCAAGAAGCAGACTTTTGAGCTGATTCATATATGATCATGCAAAATTTCCTTTGTACCTATATTTGTTACTACTTTATTGAGCACTTTTACTTTTAAAAATCTAAATATTTTGCATATTTTTTGCAGCTGTAACAATTACTTTAATTAGATTACACACATATGAATATATACATGTATGCACATATATTTTATATTACTTCTAGAATAAAATTTGGTTTGCTATAAATTATTAATAAATTTGATATGCTATCATTTTTATTAAAGAGTGATTCAGTTGCCTGTTGCTTATAAATGACATCGGGATTAATCAACAAATTTCTTTTCAGTATTTGTCAATTTTTAGATTTCTGAATCATCTTTATGCCTCTGTACAAAGCTAATGGTGCTTGGGGCTAGAGGAATGGCTTAGTGATTAAACAGCTTTCCATTTAGCAAACACTAAATACCTGGGTTCGATTCCCCAGCACTGCATAAGATGGGCATGATAGCACATGCCTGTAATCCGAACACTCAGGAAGCCGAGGGAGGAGGACAGCCATGAGTCCAAGGTCAGCCTGGGCTCCATAGTGAGTTTGGAACCAGCCAGAGCTATAGAGGTACACACTGTCTCAAAAAAATAGTGGTGTTTTACTTATTTCTTAATGTCCTTTTAAACAGTTTCAGGTAATAACCAAGGAATAAAGTCTCTGAGGTGTTGGAGAGAATACCTTGAAAATATCTATGTTTGGCATTTTTTGAAGGACAGTTTTTGACTTTTTTTAAATATGAAAAATTTCTCTCTAAACTTCTCTACTGAGCTTAGGTACTTGATATTCTAAGAGACTTAGACATCTAATGTCTATTTTCCTATGTACATATGCAAATATGAACAGAAGCCTCTTGGGAATGATATGTTAACCTGTCTTTTGACATATCCTTTTCCAAGAATTCCTTTGAATATGTATCTTACTTTTCTTTGTTTTCCATAAGTGACATATTCAATATTCTAAAATTATTCAGCTCATTTGTTAATTCTACTCTTTCAATATTGACTTATTCCACTTTTCCAGTTATTTTTTTTTTGGTTGGTTCAATATTTTTAAATTTCTCAAGTGTTTGTGTTTTAAATTAATCCACTTACTTTAAATTCTTAGAGAATCATTATATCATTTGCTAAAGGATTCTAATTTTGCTGCATTGTGTTCAGAAAATATGCCATTTATATGTTTTGAAATTTATAAAGGCTTATTTTGTGGGCTAAGATATGATCAGTGTTCTATATGGGCTGACAGTACAGTACCAATGTTCTATGAGCTAATACATTACTAATGTTCAATTTTTATTTTGATTCTATAAGTTTTTCTCTGGCAATTATGTTTGCCCTTAATGCTTCATACTGTTTTTCTCCTGATTCAGTCTTATATGGAGAAATGCAAAATAAATTATTCTATAATTATTGAGGTTGTTTCTTAGTTTTCCTACAATCTTTTTTTTATAAATAATGCTGTGGTATTGGACACATAGATATTCAAAAATATTTACTGCTAATTTTTAGCCTTTAATATTGTAATGTCTTCTATAGTCATTTGGTTATAGTGAAATGCACGTACACATTGGCTCTATATGTTTGTGATGGACCCTTAGTTACATAGCTGACATAATATGTAGTGCCTTATTTATGGTGATGCTGATACAATAAAACTGCTATACTGATGGTGATGTAAAAGTATGGCATGCAAAATTATGTAGAACACATGATATTTAAACATAATAAAAGTGGCTGCATTGATAATTATATGTTTATGATACTATTTTACATCATTACTTTAAACTATAGTACTATATACCAAAACAAAATGAAACAAAAACCACTCGACTCTAACCCGGCGTGCTATGTAGTCCCAGAAATGACCTAACAGCACTTGTGGTTTCCATATCTTTTGATTGCCTCAACAGCCATGTCCAGTGATATTTTAGATTCCTCCAAAAACAGAGAGATCAAAGCCAGACCAGAAGTGCAGGCCTGTGATCCCAGCACTGGGAGGCTGAGGCAGGAAGATGGCAAGTTTGATTCCAGCCGGGGCAATTTAGCAACTCAGTGAGACGTTGTCTCAAATTGAGAATCAAAAAATAGAATGTAAAAGTAGCTCAAAAACCCAAGCAAGCCATGAACAGATAAAGGGAGTAGACACTTCAGAGGAAGGAATACAAGTAGCAAATATGCACATTGGAAAATGTTCAGCGTCACTGCCATTAGGAAAATGCAAATCAAAACAATCATGAGATCCCCTCGTAATCCAATAAGAATGCCTATCATCTAGAACATAAAAATCAACACGTGCTCATGCAGAAGTGGAAGAAATGCAACACATCCATCTTTCCAGTGGAATCATAAATTAGTACAATCATCAAGAAATCAGCATGGATATTTCTCAAAAAACTAAAAATCAAAATTCTATTCAATCCCATTGTACCTCTCTGGGATATCTTCTCAAGAGTTAAAGACGTAATATTACAGCGAGGATGTAATATTCTAACACTCAAGATTGTAGCGGCATAATTCACAATAGCTAAATTACAGAAACAGCTTAGATGCCCATAACTACTATGTTAATGGATAAAGTATACATATGTATTTATATATGTATAATACATCTATATATGATATATATGATGAAGTATTACTCAGTGAAAAGCAGAATCAATATGAGCCATTTGTAGGAAAGTGGTTGAATCTTGACACCATAATGTTAATAAAATAAATAAGATACAGATAATTAAATATAACATGGATTTTCTGAAGTGAGAAATCTAAAATACAAACAGAATAAAATAAAAGAGATATGTTAAGAAAAAAATTCCGTAGAAGAATGCTTTTGGGGGGATTAAGAATGACAAAGATATGCTATATTTTATTGTCAAAGTAAGTGTATTTATGGAGTGTCACAAACATATACCAAAGAAATAAAAAAATCATATCAAGGGGAAGAAAGGAAAGAATGAAAAAGAGAATACCACTTAATTTACTAAATTCAATAAGTCTTTCTGATCAGCTAAAAGTGGCAGCTGTGTTCAGAGTCGGCATGACTCCTCAATCTTTGCTGATTTTCTAGAGAATCATACTGGAGATTAGAAACTGAGACTTCTTTTTCAGTGTGACCTTAACAGGGAAAGCTCTGTTCTGTCGGCATTGCCCCCGAACATCTCATCCTGCTAATTTTCTTCCTGGCGACTGTAATTTTCTGACATGTGTAATGTTTATGTGATCTATTCATGGATTAATTAGTTGGCTTTTTCAGAATGCAGGTATCTACAGATCATTGTAAGAAAACTATGCAGTTACAAATAAGAGGGAGAAGCCTAGAAGCTCCGGCTTGTTCTGATTTGATGAGTTAAGGAAACAGTACACAAAATTTGCCCTTTCGCACCTTAGGCAGTCAGCTCTGCAAAGGTTACTTGTCCAGCAGAGAAAAACATGATCCAGCTGCCCTGGAAGCAGAAAGAGCACACTGGACTGACCGAAATCTGAAAAATATCTTCAATGGGAGACTGTCACCTGGACGGTTTTACCTAGGATGGTTAACCAAAGGCAGCTAAGATGCAGGGCTGAAGGCGTGTGCAGGAGGAGCTCTGAGGTCTTGAAGAAATATGGAGCCTGGGGATCCAAGGAATGTTTCTCGGTGCCTGATGACTGTAAATCTTCAGAATGTGAAATCTCTGACTTCCCACCCAGAGTTCAGGTACACCGACGCTGTGGACCACCCTCCTTCCTTCTTGTTTTTTCCGTACCTGATTACAGATCCCTGTCTTTTTATATAGAAGGTCCGTGGCCTACTGCCAACTCTGTCACTTAGGGAGAGTCCTACGGCTGCCTGTCCTTTCTTGCTATTAATGCCTCCATCCTCCTATGCGGTTCCACTTTGGCGTTTCAAAGGCACCGCTGAGAGCTGAGAGAGAGGGTTCTCAAGCCTCTAAGGAGATATCAGAGGAAATGGAACATTAGGGGCAAGAGCAGAAAGCAGGTAGTTGGGGAGAGATTTTAGAAACAGACTAAAAGGAAAGTTGTAACAACAAAGAGTTCTAACAGCGGGTCTACTTCTCATTTTCTTTATTTTTTAGATACGACTATGCAAGTACTTGGAACTGCAGTACTAAAAAGAAGGGGGAAATAAAAGCTTGGACAGACAGGGAAAACATAACTGCTTTCTGAAATAAATTACTGCCTTTTGCTTCTCTTTTGATCTAGCCGTCTCTCCTTGCGCCTGTGGTTCCAGTTTTCTTTGAGTGCTGGAAACTTAATTCAATACAAATTAAAGGTTCCTATTAATCCTCTTTTATTGTTTTATTTTTTGGCTAACATTTTATTGTGTAGTAGCAGAATGCAAAATTACTAATGCTAAAATGATTAGTAATTGATAGATATCGATATAAAGTCCCCTCTTCTTGAGCTTTCTGAATATTGAAATTATGGTAAAAATCCAATATATTTTAGTTCAGCAGCTGTTTATATAAAGTCTGTTTATATAATAAACCATCTGTTTCACTTAGCTCTTTAATATCAATATTTAAAGTGCAGAAGCAAAATCATCCCTTTTATTAAAAGAACTGCTAAAATGAAATGATAATTTCTATAAAGGTTAAAAATGGCCAGTTATATTTAATAATAAATATATATCAGGTAAATATTTCGTTAGAGAGAACTATTCCCAGCAATGGAAACAGCAGTGGTTAGAATTCTGTATTCTTGGGCTCCTCTTCTACTTAGAAGGAAAGATACACAGTGGAACGAAATAAAACAAAACAACAACACGGCAGCATAGACCTGCGAGGTGAGGATTGGGACAAAGAGAAGAAAGTCAGACTGGAGGTTGGAGTGGGGAGCAACGTGCGCACTTTTCCATAAGGAAGAAGCATTTGAAATCTGAGACCAGCACAATGGGGAGAACTAGGAAGGCCCTCTGAAAGAAGAACACGCCACAAAGAGGTAGGAGTTACACAAAGTTTTCATTGGGAAAAAAAACTACAGAAAGAAGCAGAGTCGAAGCAGAGAGAGTGGAGAAAATTATCAGGAGACGGGGCAAAGGTACAGGTGTGAGCTGGACAGCATAACAACACCACCTGTAGTAAGTGCTTTGGATTGGAAAAAATACTGTGCTAGCCACCACTATCTTTTTCAAGATAAATATCCTCATTTTCAGAGTGCAGTGACAGAGGAGGTTAGATTCAGGAGGAAAGTTTGATTCATGTCAGCTAGCATTCTATTTTCCAAATAAATAATTTTCATATTTGTGGAGACCCAAACATTTTAATAACACCTACTTTCATGTTCTTCATCTATGGTTTCTCTACGGAGTTCTGATTCTTTGCTGAAAAAGATTGGCATAGGGTTCTGGGATAAGTAAGTTATCACCAAAAAGTCAGCACTATCTTTTATTCATTGGGGTAAATTTCCTTCAGGAAACTTCCTTTTTGGTTACATTGTAACATTTTAACCCTAACTGCTGTAAATGAAAGTTTGAGAAGAGTGATAACAACAATAAGCTTACATCATCTCAGTAATTTACAATCTTACATTCTCTTGACATAAAGAAAACAAGCACAATATATTATCTTAAATGAGATGAACAGAATGTGACAATAAATAATCTCTACTCGTGTTGCTGTACTTCATTTTTAATCCAAAATACTGTTCTAAAAAAGGAATCAATAAATATTAAACATACTTAGCTTAACAACTATCATTAATTATATTATTATAATCACTAAAGCATTATATTATTAACATACTCTCTTATGGTGATTGGCAACATTTTGGCCATCATTATGGTGTGGATCTTAAATCTCCCCACCCCCCAAAGATTCCTGTTTTGAAGGTTTGACTGCCATCCTATTGCACTCCTGGAATGGGATGAAACTTTCAAAAGACAGGGATAACACAAAAGAAGCTAAGCAGCTGCTGGGAACACTCCCTTGAGTGAACATGAAGACCTAGTTCTTTCCTTTCATAGGCCTCTGTCCAGCCTGAGATGGACATCTTTGCTCCACTATGCCCTCGTCGCCATGGTAATTTTCTTACCACAGTCCCTGAGGAAAAAGTACCAAAGAAACATGAGTGGAAATCTCTGCCAGCACGAGCAAAAGTCAATCTTTTCTCCTGATAAGTTCATCTTTTCCACTCAAATACTTTGTCCCAGTAGTAGAGGGCTGACTAACCTCTACATCTCACTTTAGTTGTAGACTTAGAGCAATTCCAGTCACATTCAGATAATTCTCTATGCCTGTGGAATATTTTTGCTAGCATAGGTGCAAATGTTTACATTTATTCATAATCAAATTTGTCTAGGGAGAATGGCTCTGCTGTTCTGATAATATGAGATTAGTTTTGAGCCAATATGTCATTCCATCTGGGCTGCTATCACCATAGGTGACTTGTTTAGATGTCAGATAAGCCCTCAGTCATAGCCGTGAGGAAGGGGAATAATGCATACCGCCACAAGCGGTAGAACACTACCATTTACAACACACTCCTCTTTGTCCATTGAGGTTGACTTTAATATTTAAATGAGTTTACATGATGAGGTAATTCATTCTGCTTTAAATTCTCTGTGAACAATTTTATGAAGTGTTTTCCAGGTGATTTTTAAATAAAAATTTAAGTAGTAATTTTGATAATACATTTTTCCAAAATCCTAATTTTTTGTATTTTCCTGAAATATCAAAGGAATTCTACATTGCAATAGGACATTATGTCGGGATGGTGCGTACTAATGCAACACAGCTTTTTGTGAACTCTTGCAGTCTGTTGACAATCACCATGCTACTATGTACCTATTCTCAGTCAAGACACTTTTCCTCATAAGCAGTGATGACTGAGAGATAGCTTTAGTTTGTCTTCCATGTCATTTACTGGTTGTGATCCGTACTTCCTGACGCATAATTTCAGTATTTGTTAATGGAGACATCAACCTGGCTACACACCCACCTCAGAGGCCGCCGGATCATTAATTAGGCTCTTTATGAGGTCTATTGAAACAGGGCATCGCTTTAACAACCTGCTATTATTGTTACAGCCTCTTAATAGCTCATTTTGTTGAAAGGTGCAGCAATCTGGATGTCCCCCAGCTCCTTAAATACCCATAACAGGTGCAGAGCCACATTTAATAAATGTGCTAAAAAGTTAAAGCCATCACCCTTCAAAATCTTTAGTTTACAGCTATTTTGCTGACAAAGTGCAAAATTATGTCAAGTGGCCCACTTCAAGGAATCCTCAGGGGCTTCTTAGTGACTTCATTTGAAACACCCTCGGTGATAGCAAGTACATTCTTCTGGACTTCTGCCAAATTATTTACAAGTACATGGTTCTGTTCCTGTTTCAGAGCTTATACGTTCCACTGAGCACCATATAAACCCTGCTAGTAGTCCCTGACTTGGTTAAAGAAGGTGCTACACTATGCGCTGCAAAACTCTAAAACTTACAGCATTTTAATCTTAAGACTTGGGAGATTTGGTTAAAGTCATGCTTTTATTTCATGTCTACTGGATCAATACAAAATGTTGCTTTCATAACTATTTTAGGTTATGAATTTTAAATGTAAATATTTTTATCTTTGATTATGAAAAAAGAAAGTATGAAAAAATATTTTTTTACAAACAGAAGCAATTTCCATCAATTACATACAGTGTATGTAGCTGTAAAAATATGTGATCTGAAGTTAGTATTTCATGTTGTACCTTTTATTTACTTATTTGCTTTCTTTTCCAAAGTATAAGATATTCTGCAAAAAACAAACTTAACGGTCATACTTTTAACATTTTTCTATTTCAAAAGTCAACCAAATATTAATGATAAATAACATTATCATTGTTCTTTTTCCAATACTATAATCATTTTCACAAAAAATCCTACTGTGTAAAATATTCTAATTGTATATAAATATTTTCACAGCACAAATTTTCAAAAGAAAATTTACTTAAATAACAGAAGATACATTTCTTAAAGGCTTTGATAGAAAACTGTTGAAATATACTAGGATCTTAAAGCATATAGGGCTTCATACTTTTATGGATAGTGGATAGACTATTGTGTATTCAATCCCCAACATAACCCCGCTGATTGTAATTGGCTCAGTTTGCATCTTATTAATTATTGACAAAATTTAAAAATTCTAGTTCGCTAACAGTTTGTATTTCCTTCTTGTGAATTTTCTGCACTTCTTGAGTCACCTCCTTAAGCTTCGTCGATACACACTTCCGGTGACCTGGTTACCTATCCTGAACTGCATTTTTCAGTGACTAACGAGGCCACTCTTTTTTTCTTGTCCTACTATCCCCATGTTCTCCTTCATTTTCAGTATAATTTCTGATCTTCCTTCCACTCGTGACTTTTGATACTTGTTGCATCATTTTTTTCTCTCTAGAAATTAAACAGCTGCACTTTTTGGTTGTGGTTCCCTTTAAATCGAAATTGTTTAAACTGCTTCATAAAAGTCAAAAATAAAAGCAGACCTATTAAAAATAGTTTTATACAATGATGTTCTCAAGTTTCTTCCATTTGCCTCTAAACACCTCCATGCTGTTGGACTTTATAGATGCATAGTATTCCATTGTGTATAAATACCACAGTTTGTGTAACCATTGGTCTGTTGATGGGTATTTTGAGAGACCCAGATCACATCTATCTCATGGAACTTAAAACAAAACACAAAGTGAAACACGGGGGTATGGCGGGGGTGGGGGGAGAGGGGGAGTGAGTAGGGGAAGGGACAAAAGGAGAGTGGGAAAGTCCTTGTCACCTTGACAAGATAAGTATGTGCACAAAATGCTCAACTTCATTGTAAATCTTACATTTTGAGCTTATACATATCAATTAAATGGGAAAAAATTGTTTTATACCATGAGAATGATAGCATTTCAAGATATATCACTGGTTTACTGTCATCTCAATGCCAAATGTTTGCTATCATCTTATGGCTACTTATTATCAGTTTTAATTGAAGTAAACTTGAATCAATTATTTTTGATATTGAATTTACATTCAGTGTTCACACTAAGCCCAAAAGCAAAGTTTTTGGATTCTGTCTACTGCCATCAATTCAATGCCATCTTTGTCTTTTTGGCTTTCATTTTATATTTATACCAGTTGATAGGTTCTCTCTCCAATCAACCAAAATGACCTCGTGGAGGCATGTTTTCATAGTTCTAGATCTTAGCTGTCTCTCTGTTGAGAATACATTATCGATAACTTGTTTACATAGAATTCTCAGTTCAAACTTTCCCAAGCCCGTCCTTCCATAAAACTCCTAAAACATTTCATTCTATCTCCACACTGCATGGTGTAAGGTCTAATGTATTTTTTCCACTTGTAGATAAATTCATTATTTACATATAGGTTTGTGTAATTAAAAGAAAAAAGGGAACTGTTTGAAAGCTTCGTGTCTAGAGTGAGACACTCACGGATTTGAAGCATGCCTTTGTCTTTTGTTAGCTACGCAATTATGCTAAGCTCCAAAAGCTGACACTTGAGCTCCACCGTGAAACTGTAAAACAGGGAGAAAGAAAAGCAGAAAGCGGAGAGCAGAAGAAAATGAGAGACAGAAAAGAGGAATACACACCGCAAAGTAAGGAACAATAATTACTACCTCTACTGTTAACGTGTGATTGTTTTCATTAATTTTCCTTATTGTGGTGATCTTAATCCATCAGCATAATTAAGTTTATGCTCAACTTAATAATCTTTTCCACTTCATCTTATCCTTCAATTCAGTGCATATATATATATATATATATATATATATATATATATATATAATATATATATGCACAATTATATGCACATATATACACATATATACACATATATGCACAATAATTTCAGATGTTTCATGTTTTTAATGTTTTGCATGTTTTTTATTATCTTAAACTGAATTCAAATCTTTTCTTCTGTTTGAATTTTGCAATTTGATTTTTCATCAAAGTCAAGCTTCTCATACGCTCATATATATATTTGCCTTCCCCTGTCTTCCTTAGCTTCTTACTCCATTTTAACCTTCCTAGTGGCACTAATACCCACTTAGTGCCGTGTGCATTACCTGTCTATTGCCTATTTATAATCTTTAATGTATATTTCTGTCACTTCGTTGATTGCTGTATTCTCTTTGTATATAAAGATTGGTTTCTGGAAGCAGATGATCATTCTATAGCTATTTGCTAGTGAATGAACAAAATTAACAAATGAATACTCTTAACAATTCAAATCACACCCACTAATAGTAGTCTCATTCTTCTGTTCTGTTCTGGTGAAATAATTTCCTTCAACTCCTGTGCTGTGTCCTCTCTTTCATCTTTCTGAAGTTTTCAATTGTCAGTTTTTTGGTATATTACCTTTTGTCATATAAAAGGTAACTTTATTTACATATACATTTCTTTTCTTTGTTTTAAGGATACCTTGAAGATAGCTAAAAACTTTCCTACTTCTCTCAATGGTGAAATTGTTCTCATTAGGAGCACACAGGAAAAATGTTCCGGCTTTACGTAGCACCTAGATAGCCAAATGACAGGGAGCTAATATTTTATATTCTCCCTGTTGTAGTTCCTTGCATGTTTTCAATGATTACTCCTATAGCTTTAGACAGTCAAGATATGAATTAATAAAGTGTCTCCTAACATTACTTAATCATTGACTCTTGGGCTGGAGGTGTAGCTCAATCATTAAGAGTACTTGCCTGGAAATGGTGGAGCCCCAGCACCACATAGGCTGGGCATGGTGGCACACAACATCTCTGGAGAAAATAGATAAACAAATACAAAATAGAAGCTTGAACCACTAAGCATGGCTCAATTAAAAAACGATAAAAGTAAACATTGACTCTTAGCACAGAAAATCACATGGACTTTGACTGTCTTCTGTTTCTTCTTTAGTCATTTCCTTATCTTCCGTTGATAATAATTTAATATTTCTTAAATTAATTATTAATTATATTAAATTAATAATTTAATATTCCTTAATTTAATATTTCTTTGGTCATTTCAATTAAAACATGGAAGGAAATAATGAGATAAAAGAGAATTCACATTTTAAAACAAACTACTAATCAGAAACAAATAACTCAAACCAAAGTGCTCTTAATGGCTTTTACTGACTACAATAGCAAATGTAGCGAAGATATGCATAACCAACTGTATCGTCATTTCATCAGATTTACAAACATTATTACAGACGTCATATCCATGTAAAGGCTCTTAGTAGCCAGTGTGTTAATAACATGAGGCAACTGTTAAGTTAGTTATGTAAAGCAACAATTCCCCATCACCAGTGGAATGACACAGAAGTTGACACGAAGAAGCAGGTCTGATAGGATGAGCAGAGGCTGTCATGTTAATGAACATTATCCATAATGGGTCCCTGTGCCAAGCATGTAACAGAAGTGTAGCCAAAATCTAAGGAACATTATCGTGAGGCACAAAAAAAAATCAATCGTTTAGCAAAATAATACTAAAATTTTTGGTATTTACATGTAGTGTAATACGATATCACGAATACTCTTTATCCTTGGAAATAATTGAAAAATGAACACCAATTGCATGTTTAAAATTGGTGGTTGTTTAAACTGAAAGACAGAAGTCTATTGTAAATACAGCAATTTTAGAAATTTTGAAAAAAGAGAAACAAAACTGTGTGTGTGTGTGTGTGTGTGTGTGTGTGTGTGTGTGTGTGTGTGCGGTATAAAATGAGGTAAAGAATGAGACGCAAAATGCAGAGTTGTTTCTTTGGGTTCTAAGGCCATGCAGATAAAAAGCTGCACAGAGATTCGAAGAACTCCTTGAGATTTTCTCTGGTTCTTGAGAATGATGGTGGGTACCTTGGTATTTATTTTCTACTTCTACTCACTTACATAGGAACATGCACACATGACATATACACATGGCATTCTGTATGTGTAGAATTGTCATGGATTTTTATCTAAAATGTTCCCCTAAGAATCTTATGTTTGGAGGTTGAGACTTTTCTTAGTCAATTTTTCATTGTTGGGACAGAATACCTGATATTTACAACTTGAAGGGAGAAAGATTTCTTTTAGGTCACAGTTTCAGAAGGCTGCAGTCCATGCATAGGCCAGCAGCTGGAAACAGTGAGACCACTCGGCGGGTTTGAAGCCCAAGAAAGAGCTCCTCACAGCATGGCTGAACACAGTCAAGTCAGAGAGGAAGAGGGTAGCTATCACACGTGCCTCCAGGTCAAACCCCAAGGATCCACTTCTTCCAGACAGGCCTGATCTCTCCACAGCACACAGGATCCACAGGTACATGAGGCTTTTGGGGGACACCAGGTCAAAAGAGCAGCAAATCTCTTTGGGAAGGGTAGGTCTCTGGAGGCCACAGGAATTGGAAGATCATGTTTTCATCCAGGTTCCTTCTCACTCTCCTTCCTGGCTGCCATGATGGGAGCATGTATGTTCCACACATTTTTTTTTTCTGCCTTGAGGCAGGCAATATCCTAAAATCTAAAAACCATAGACCACAATAAAATGCTGCTTCTCAAATTGTGGGTATGATGTGTTTTATCACTTAGATATTTTTGTAAAAGCATCTAAGAGAATAATTAAATCGTACTGATTTTTTTAAAGTTATAATTTAGCCAAAAGGGTAAATTAAATAAATAAATAAAATTATATTTTTCTATATCATACAATTATTTTGTTTCCTTTATTACTCTGCACATATCTAATACATGAATAGTTTTCAAAACATATAGGAACAATTTTATCCTCAACAGATTAAACTGGACAGTGTCCACCCATATTGGTGACAGTGATCTTCCTTATTCAGTCTGTTAATTCAAGTGCTAATTGTTTCTGGAAACAGCCTCAAAAACGCAATACAAAGGATTTTCTTACAACTCTACATGCCTACAGCTATTTAGGCATGTCTTAGCTCAGACCAAACAATACATCAAGTAAACCATAATAGAAAAAAAAATTACTTCTCAAGTTGATAGAATGGGAGAAGCTCAGGAAAGAAGAGTACTTAAAATGCTAGATAAGCTTGGTGCTTTGTACTATACGTTTTAACAAACTTCACTCTTTTTCCTCAAAATGTGAACATTTGAAGATATATTACCTATTGTACGTTGACACACATCTCAACGAGGAAAAGAAATTTAAAAATACTCTATACTTTCTTCTAATCTGTAATTATTTTCTTTCCTGTAATTTGATGAACATTCCTAGTTTATAAACAACGTGCCCCATTAGAAAGAACCTGTGTCTGGGATGCGAGTGCCCCAACACACTCAAGGTTAGGTGTGGATCTGCAAAGTCCCCCAAACCTCATGGGTTTGGATGTTATACTTCTCATCTGCTGTCAGGAGGCAGGGCCTGGTCAGGAGGGATGGATTATAGGCATGTGATAGATTTCAGGCAGTGGCCTGGAAGTAGATAAGCTCTTGCCCCCGCTGTCTTCTGGACGCCCTGATCCCTTCCTCTTGTGATGCTGTGAGCAGCCGCTCTCTCTTCCTGCCTCTGCCAGTTACTCAGGAAAAGAACTTCTGAAACTGTGAGATAAGACAAACCTTTCCTCCCTTAGGCTGTGTATGTCAAGCAACCTGTCCCAGCTGCAAATGCGACACTAAGGCACGCAGTGTTCCCCATCTTATCTTTATTTGTTCAAGTACACGCATTCATGGTATGATGCCATGCGAGTGTGCTTTCCAAACGGCCTTTCTGATTTTCAGATCTGATTTTTATGCCAGGATTGGCTTTCTATACTTGATCTGTCTTACAGTCTGCCTTGGCTGAGGCTGTCTAAATGCTAAGATCTGGAAAGATCTTAATTTGTTTTTATTATGACATGATAATAATGTCTCTTATTTTGTATCTTGTATATATATAAATCTATATCTACATCTATCTATCTATTCCAAATAATCTTAACTCAAGTGCAGCAGCGATTTCCCCAACCGTTAGGAAGAGAAACTTGATTCCTAGAAGAGTTTGTTTTGGCTTCCTGTGGATTCCAGAACCTCAGCATGTCTTCATCAGGTTCTATTTGAATGTTTTGATTCTGAAAATGCTGAATCTTTTTGGACAATTTGAAGAACTTCCTAGGTATGAAAATCTGCACATTTTAGTAAAGCATACACGTATGTCTTACTTTTCATAATAGATCTTATCAGTAACTAAAATAATTCATTTTTTATAAAATCAAAGTAGTGTGTTTAAGTAGAGTCTTTCAAGTTAATGATAAAGATCAACCAAAATATAAATAACTTTTATTTGAAACACTAGAGAATTATGAAAATTAAGTTGAAAATTTGGAGGAGATATGGTTTTTAATAGAAGGAATCTATATTAGTTTCCTATTGCTGGCTGTGTATCAAACCACCACAAATGCAGCTGCTAAAACCAAAGACTGTACAATACCTTCCAGTTCTGTAGGTCAGAGGTTTAGACATGCAGTGGCTGGGTTCTCTGTTTATGTTTGCACAAGTCTGATACCAAGGTATTCATCAGCTGTGTTCCCATCAGGGGCTCAAGGTCCTCTTTAAGGGTCACTAAGATGTTGGAAAAACTCAATTCCTATCTAGTTGCCACATGGCCGTTGCTGTGGTCTCTTTCTGCTGTTCTTCTATCATTTTTCACATATTTCTCTTCCATTCTGAGGGCCAAGAAAGATCGCCATTTGTTGGTAAAATCTTCCCTATACATCAAGTCTTTTCTTCCAGAAAGAACTACAATCTTTTCTAAAGCCTTATCTGGTTAAGTTGGGCCCTCTAAGAGTAACTTTACTGCTAAAAATTAACTATGCTCTGCAAAATGACTTGAGCACAGAAATGAGAGCCTATTAGATTCACGGTGCCAGGGATATACATATACATTTGCACCAGGGGAAAATTATCTTGATGCTATTTTTAAAAAATTGCCTACCATGAAACCATTCTAAGTAAATACTCATTTATACACTTCTCCATGAGAGTATCCTAGAGAACACACAGCAGTTACTGGGATGCTATTGTGTACAAAAACAGTTTTATTCAGTTGAGGAATAAATTTCCAAAATAGTTATAAAAAAGTATGTACATTAAATCCTGTTAATAATTTGACTGACGTTTTAGTATGCACACCTCGTGATTTTAAACTTTGAATCACTCTTTTGAATCAGTCTGTTGTTAAGATAGACTAGACTTGGTTATAATATATCATCATTATTGTAAATTTCTGAATTTTATTTAGTAATAATATATTGAAAATTTTTATGTCATATTTAATGAAATATATTGATAATTGCTGTTACTTATTTTTGAAATGTTTAGGAAGATTTTCTAAAGTTATATTGATCCATGGTTTCTTTTCTGGAAGATTTTTAACTGAAAATTTAGTTTAAATGCTTCGTATGTTCCAAAGGGTTTCTTGATCCCAACTGATTGAAAATCAAATAATTCCCACTATTACAGAACATCCTCAAGTTGCTCAGTTTATAATCTCTTGGTAATTTTTTTTCTTGGCTCATCTGATAAAGTTTCATCCATTCCCCTTAGAATTCAGATACTCAAGGAGGTGTGCACTGAGGCCTCTGGAAACCTGCATTTCTTAAGCATCTTCTCTGATGCACCACTGTGTATTACTTTCAGCAACTTCAGCTTTCCCAGATCCCAGTCCTTGTCTCTTCAGCTAAGCCAAGGCATTAGAGTCTAAGTGGGATTCCATTTCTAGGCCTGCACCTGAAAGAATGGTTGTTGGTTTAAAAACATAAGCATTGTCAAACATATATTATGTACTTCACTCAGGTTTTACATCTCTGAACTGCTGTTGCTCAGTCTTTGAAAACATCTGTTTTATGTGTTTCCCAAGAATTTAATAAAGTATGTAAACAACTTTAATACACTACCAATTACTTTCTCAAGGCCAGAAGTAAGTTATTAGTTTTTATATGTTCAAACAATCTGTATCTATTTATTGGTTTAGCTACAGTCACCGTAAATTTTATCACTTTATTTCATTTAAATTTCCATTTATTAAAGTGACTAACAAGTAGAAGTCCCACATACTTCCTCCTCTGATCTCATAATTGAGCATTTTATATCAATGTGAAGATTACTACATTCTTACTACTAAATTCCTGTACTGGTCACGTTTCCCTCAGCTAAAAGAAAATAGCCAGCACCCAGAATTAAAAAAGAAAGAAGGAGAGAAAGAGAGAGGTTTATTTTGACTTGCAATTTTAAAAGTTTTAGCTCTTGTTGACTGGCTTCAAAGTAAAAACATCATGCAGAAAGAAGTAGCAGAGGAAAGGTGCTGGACTCGTGGCATCTGGTGAACAAAGGCATAAGAAGCCAAAGAGGAAAAAGCAAGGCAGTGTGGCGTCCAAGGTCACACTCGCATGAAGCCCTCCTCGAACTAGGCTGTGTCTTCTGTTTCAACTGTAGTCCATCAAGGTCAACACGTCGAGGAAGCCAGCGTCCTCATAATTCAATCATCTCGCCAGTACTCTCTTAATTCTTAATCAAACCAACAATCACATTAACAGGCACATGCCCACTTGGCACTATGCAGACCCATTCTGGAATGGGCTGAATGTTTTTGTATCTATACCAATTTTTCAACTATGCTTTAGAGAGAAAGATACCTTTATCATTTGTAAAATTTACATCAGGCTGTTTTTTTCTCCTTTCTTTGTCAAATCTTGTTGGGAATTCTATGCTATGTCATTAACGAAACCAAGTGCTCCTGGTTTTGGTCGCAATTGGACCTCAAGATCATTTTTCACCTCATTTCTTGAATATATTAACTTCTGAATTACTATCATTTTTCTTCTATGGAATACCAGTATTAACTTCTTGACCATATTATAAGCATGTAAATGAGCTACTTAATATTCTGGCTTATCTCATATGTGAACATCTTACCTCGAATTATTTTATTCTTTATGTGATTTCAGCCTTTATTTCCATAGGCATACGACAGACACCTCTGCTCCATCACTGTCGACGACCTCAGCACCTCTATTTCCAACATTCCACCTGTGGCCTTACCTCTTTTCTGCCTCGCTCCTAGTACAAAATTTCAGAACAACTCCACTTCCTTGGAATTAACAATCTTTTCATATCACATCGTTTATTTTCCCTCCTCCCCTTACTTTTCCTTCTTTTTATAACTAAACTCAATGGCTAAGCATTACATGATTCCTATGTATTATTAATTATTTTCCCTTTCCTAATTTAAGTAAATTGAAAAACATACTTAATTAACTACCAACCTCTACTTGCTCTATACCTGCCTCGTTGTAATCGTACATGGCGGGAGAAGAGCAGCAGTACACTGACCGGCTTTGATTTAGTTCACGACCAGAGCACTCAATGACTATATGAATAGGTAGTATAAATGCATAGTTTAATGTCAAAATAAAACAAAGCATACACAGGTATACATTTGAAAATGAAAAGTAATGTTATTAGTCATTATCACAGCCCTAATCCATGACTGCCTAAGTGAAATTGGGAATCTCCTGGGCAAACAGTGGTGAACAGGCACTTAGATTTTTGATGATTTGTTCAGACAGCTGTGTACGCCAATGGCACCCCTATTGTATAATTAACCTCACTCATTTGACACCTTCACTGCAATAATTCCGTCCTCCCTCCTATATAACTTTCTCCTCGCAAAAGATAGCAACTTTCAATGACCTCTAGACTAGTAGATCTAATGCTGATAACTGAGCTCATATCATTTTACTTTTCACAACATTTGATAAATAACCCTTGCTCCGCCTTGAAGCACCTCTCTTGCCATCCAGAACATGGCATACTTCTAGAGCTTTCCCCTCTTCCCTAGCTGCTTGTTTCTAGAGTTGTCTACTAATTCCTCGTTATCTCTCAGAGGCCCTATGTACAGGCAACCTACCCGGAAACCTTTCGTGGACTTTCCCTCCACAGCATCACTCAGCTGGTGGGCCATGTTGCCCTCCTTGTCGCTGTCCATGACCGTCTGGGTGAGGATTCCACACTCGTCTCTCTGTCCTAACAGAAGAAAGCCTTGTTCCACTTGTTAGTTATATTACTTGAATGCCCAAAATGTAGCAGAATCTAAGAAAGCCACTTGACCTTCCTTCCTGTGTTTGTCGATAAAAATCTCCAAGTTGTTCAAATCAAATTTTTGAATTTAAGTGTTGCCTTTATTTTCTCCTCTCATCCTATTAAAAAATCTACTCCCAACTGATATTTTTTAAAAAATCAAAATGCATACACAATCTGTCTGTTGCCACCTTCATGCTACAACCCTGGCTTAATTCATCATCATTGCTAATCTACCGTTCATTTGTAGATCACTCTAGCATTTTCCCTGTGGTTTTTGCAATATGGAATCTGCAGTATTTTTAATATAAAATTTTTTGAATACTCTTCTTGAAACTTTCTGCAGATTTCTTATTTTACTCAGATTAGGTATTAAAACCCTAAAGATAGCCAACAAGTTCCTCCACAAAACCTCACCTCAATACGTCTGTGAATTATTTACCTTCAATAGTTATTTCTCAAGCATATTCAGACTGCTTTTTCTATAAGTATTTCATTTTCTGTTATCTTTTAAGGCTACTCTTCATCCAAATATCCAGCTACCCCAGAAAATAAAGTTGACCTCTTTAAAACCTTTGCTTACATTCTCCAACTTAGAAGATATGTTTATTGTATCTCCCCTTGTAAAAAATGTAACTTCCACAAGAATAACAACTTGACAAGTTTTTTTTCAATTTTTATTTCCAGAACTTAGTGAGTTTTCAGTAAATACTAACTAAATAAATGATTAAATGAGTTAATTAATTCTGTTTCTTTGCATTTAAATAGATTGAGAGTTTCGTTGTTTTACAACATAAATTGATACTTGAATAATTGCTGATGATATAGACTTATTTAACTCTGATGACTTTAAGCATTTACATAGCTCAAAACTGAGGGAAAATTTCAGCCCTATTTTGAGATTAAGTATCTCAATTAGTTAAATAAATGAATTTTAATTGGCAGTGATTTTTTTCGTTTGGCTCCTCCCTAGTCTTTTTTACCTTAAATCAGAGTTGAAGTCAAGGGCTTAATTCTAAATGTGAGACCTGGACCAAACAAAAACGAGATCTGGAAAGATACTTATCCTATGTTAAGTTTTGATCCAGAAATTAGTGAGAAAATATTTTATAAAAATTATTTACTTATATTTCATAATTGCCTAATAAGTGTTTGCAATAACAAATCGCTTTATATTTAACATGCTAAATAGTATGTTTATTGGCTAATCAGAGAGCAATTTTGATACCATTTTTAAACTATTTAGTTAATTTAGGATGGAATCCAGAAATCTTTATTTTGACAATCAAGTCAATTACATTTGATGTCACTAAATCACGCAACAGAGGAGGTGAAACTCACACAAAGATTTGAAGACAGAGTTCAACAAAAATTAAAGTTTAATCTTTCTAAAGAATCTAACAATATGCCATGCAGCTTATTTAAAACAAATAAACTCTTCTTGTAGCCTTGTATGTTCAGTCAAAACATGATTAACAATATAACATGATACCTAACTACTATGGAAACATTTATTCATTATCATCTGTTTAAATTTGGTTATAGGGTTGAAATTAAGATCAATCCATCTTTTTCAAATTGGCATTTGTAAATACCAACTCTAGAAGCAAATCACTGACTCTGAAACACAATAAATCATATCATAGCCAACATTCTAAGTCTCTACAGTGCACTCAGAAGTGAGGAGAATATTAGTAACCAAGGAGATTTACAATAGAATATAAAGTACCAGTTAAATGATTGGGAGTCAAGATGGGATTGTAAAAGATTGTTTATTATAACACCAGTAATTTCATAACTCAGTTAACAGTATTGACTCTGTCATATTGACAAACCTTATTTTCTTTACCTATAATGTTAAAGAGATTGACTTAACATTTGCCAAGCTTTCTTCCTTGTAAATGTAGGTTTTCAATATAAAGCACATAATACAAAGAATTGAATTACTGAAAAGGTAATCAAATGATAAAATAGGCACTGATATTTAGATAGAGTAGTCTTGGTAACTTCTTATGTTATTTAGTACAAGATATCTAACCATAGATTTATGGAAATTTAATATAATTTTTATTCTTAATTATCATGCAGAATTTTAGGTTAATTAAATATGTCCATAAATAAATGAATGATCTCCTTGATATTATCTGTAACCTAAGCTTCATAATCAGAAATCACAAATTCTCTGAATTGAAATGCATTTCAGTTTCACAAAGCTTAATTAGAGTACTTGACCTTAACACAAGAACTAGTAAAAAATCTATTCAGCTGATTGCATTAAAATCAAAACAAAACAAGATACATAAAGAAAAAACAAAACTTTACATGAATTCAGGCTTGTAGGATATTATGTATTCAAAATCACATTTCATAAAAAGAAATTTACATACAAATCTCCTTGAAATTAACTAGTTATCTTTATTGCTTATTTTGAATTTTCTAGTTACTGAGCTAAACCATTATCAATGGTAATTATGAATTAATAAGATATTAGTACAAAATATCTTAATGTATTATTTTTCTATTTTGAAACAATAAATTTTCTCCAATATTTTCAACATTTTGTATGTATTGATTTTTGTGTTTCTCAATAATCTCTTTTATAACAATTTTCAAGATATTCTGGAAATATCTCCCATTTTGTATGAAAGAGAACAAAGGTAGCACACTCAAAAAAAAAACACGTAGCAATTCTCAAAGTATATTTGTATTAATTTATAAAAGTAATTCTGAGTTAACTCAGGTGGCTCTAACTGTTTCTCTATTTCCTTTCATGTTCCCTGAAGCAATTTGGAAACTATAACAAATTTACAGGCTGTAGTTGAGTTCTTTGGACATTTTCTTTTACCAGACACCAGAAGTGACTCCAGTACCCTCAAAAATGAACTTTATCACCATAAACCCTCAGCGCCTCTAGCATAACTAGATAAGCTATCAATAATTAAGTAGACATTAATCATATTGTAATTGAGATGCCTTTATAAGGTATACAAAGATATTCTTACTGACACGTACAGTCATGGAAGAAGTGATTTTGTTTTTTATCATAAACCATGAATACAGTACTAAGTGTTACAGATTATCTCAATAAATTTCTTGCTGTTTCATACTCAGGCATTCTACATATCTCTTGAACAAATTGCCTAGATCACAGCAAAAATCTGGCAAAGCTGTGAAGACTGGATAGGTTTCAGATTTTTCTAACTGGATAATGTATAACAAAGCAAAAGAACAAAGATTGTATTTCAGTTATATATAGATGAACAGCGTTTTGAAAAGAAAAAAGAAATCTCAGCGAAAAAAAGTATTATAATGTAAATTGAATAGTTTGGAAATGATTGAATAGTCCTATTAACGCTACAACATACAGGTTTTATGAATGATATTCTAAGAAGAAAGTTACAAGTGTGCAATTAATGATCTGCAATTTGCCAATACACCTTCATTCAGGTGCTTAGGTATCCTGAATATTCTTAATATTTGCTTTTTTGGTTATGAAGAATCAAACCAAGATTAGGTCAATTTGTCATATATATATATATATATATATATATATATTGCAAACAATTTGGCCTATTAACTTTGGCTATTGTATCAAAACTTAGAAACACATATCTGGGAAAATGTCCATTGAAAAATGAAAGGAGTGAAAACTATGGAAGTGATTGTTTTCACTGTCTCATATTTCTTATAGCTCCAGAGAAACTAGTTTTCTGAAACATTTGCTTCATGCTGTGAGTGGACAGACAAGTCTTCAATGTTCAATTCTTCCTGGGTAAGGACAATTGGAGATTTCTCTCCTTGTGGCAAAGAATCAATACTGCATTAAATTCTAGAATGTGCTTCCTACTAGGAAAGTATTAGATTTCATTGTCTTAACTTGTTTTTAAGATGATATTAAAATTTGTAGGAATGAGAAGATAAATTTTGAATTAGTTAAAACAAACCAAATCATGAACCAGCAATGCGTCATCTTTTACTCCTAGTTTTCCGATCCTTGAAATGTTCAGAAACCCCAGACACTGTTAACATGCCAATATAGAGTCCTTAATCCATAAAGAAGAAAACGCTCACAGATACAGTAAGTAAAACAGGAAAAAAAAATGTTAAAACATTATTTGTAATTTTTTCTTGTTGTAATGATATGGAAAAGGATAAAGTAGTATAATTTAGCCTTTCATGTCAAAGATTCTTCTCACAGGTGATAGAGGAAGTTTGGTGAAGAGGATCTTCACAGTTTAAGAAAAATCCCACCCAGCCACTGTCGGGATAAGAAATAAAAATTGAGAAAAGAAGAACACAGAGAGTGAATCTCTTAAGTCAAATCTAGAGTAGACAAAAACTAGGCAATACGGGGAGGCAGAATGGACGTGCAGAAGAGCAGAGGTAGGAAAGAAGGGGAACAAGAATACTTCTAAATGGGAGAGCAAGAGCCACATGTGGCTGCTTCCTGCATCTCAGCCTCCTGGGAAGTCACATTTGCCGGATTGACAGACGGGTTGTGAGCCGTTGTGTGATGGGTGAGACTGTGAAATACTTCAGAACACAACACTTGCCACATTCCTTCCCTTGATTCACCTTTACATGACCTCTCTGAAGAGGATAAAGTGCGGTCTAAAGGTGAAATGGTATGGTGACAACATTACAGATGAAAGAAAGCTGAAGAAATTTAAAAGTGAAATTTAAAACCTACTGAAACTCTAGATTGGATTGAATACGTGTCATGTTCATATATATGACCATCGTCTTTTGCTTCTTTAATTTTATCTTAGTTAAAATTAAAGCTAAAATACTTCACTTACTTGATTTCCATTATTTTGCATATATATATATATATATATATATATATATATATATATATATATAGTATTAGTTTGTGGACAATGTTTTGATTTTTCATGTGATTTTTTTCTGTACTCTTTGTCCTCTAGTATATGCTCTTCTTCTTCAAAAATATCATCTGGAGTAAACTAATACTCTCCATCAAGGAGTCTAATTTGATCTGCACTAAACAGATTGGGCAGTTTATCTGCGTGAACTCAAAGTGAACCCGCACCATTAACGTTGTAGTTAAGGCCAAAGTGCTGACGGAAATAAAAATAGGCTCCTCGTATTACCCATTAAAAGGAGAGTAAGCAGACATGTAAAAAACTGTAGCTAGAAATTCACCATCATAAAGCTCATTAAAACCTCAATACATAGTCAAGTGACTCTTAAGAGTGCGATATAGTAAAAATTCAAGATCTATTAGAGACCAGGGAACCTCCCAGATTGAGTACTTCAAAACAAGAAGAATCTTGAAGAATTGGAAGTAAGCTATTTACAAAGTTTTTACACAGGAAAACTTCACATAATTGACTTCCATTGTTACCGATTTTTAAAAATTGGGTCTACAGTAAGAGACAAACGTACCTCAGGAAGTTCTCTTTGTGGAACAGTGAAGTATCTCTTGTCAGACTAGACATAGTTCTTCAAGTGGCAGTCGGTACTTGGGAAGGGGGCCTGTTGGAAGTCACTAGATAGTAAACGAAGTGAATCAAAATGGACAAATTCTTTCACAACATCCCTTGCCAAACTAATGCATCAGCCTTCGAGGGCTTGAATGTAAGGCCATCATGTTTCTCGCTGAGCCCTCTTGATTTCTGTGAGTCCTCAATCATTGTTCATTATCCAGTGAGCAAAAAGTTTACTTATTTACCTAAAATACTGTGATTTATTTGGTATACATGATCTTTATATTTGCTTCTTTCTCTATTCACCATTGTATTAAAATTTTTGTCGTTTATGTCATCTTTTTTCATTGATACTTTTAGAATCCACATGCTTTTGAAAGTCTGACTGCTTTTGAAACCTCACACTACAAACACCAATTTTTCTCAATCACCTTGTTTCCAAAAGTATGAAAGACACAAGCCTGCCTGCACATGGAAATGGCTGAATCATTACAGGGTGGCATTTAACCTTATAAATAGATTGTCTCCTATCTGCTCAAACTTAAGCATTACGAAATTTCATAACTCAAAGTTACATTCTATGATGCAACCTGGATGGAATTCATTTTTCCTTTTTGTTCAACTATCAGAAACAGGCAAAAACAAGTTAGCTTCTGAGGGAATATAGTGATGTGTGCTAGTTTTTAATTTCAAACATTCGCAGTACTTCTAAATTGATGTATTACAAAACAAGTATGCTAGGGAAATGACTCACACTTTTCTAGACCCTCTTTTCTCTGGGGAAAAAAATGTGCAACCCAGGTCTTACAGTCCTACTTACACAGTGTGTGGATGTGTATGTTTAATTTTTGATTAATGTAAAGAGTTTCACAGGCACCACATCAAGCAAGTAAAATAGAAAAAAAAAATCAAGAATGAAGTGATAGATTCAAAACAAACTGTAAAGACTACAGGTGAAAATCAACAATTATGACCAGCTGTCTAAGAGCACTTAAATTAAAATACTACCATGGTAAGTTATTTCTCCTAACAGTAAGGTTACCGTAATCTTCATGCTTGGTTAGCTTCATTAGGAAATCCCTAATCTTATAGGAGTAGTGTAGCATCGACAAAACGCGCTCCCTGTAGAGTATTCCTAACTGGAGGCAACAGTTGTGCAAGGGGTGAAGATAATCCTCACGGTGAATAAAAACGTTCCAGAGCTTGTGATTCTGCGCGAGGTTCACCTCCACTGCAGTTGCCTGTCATTGGTGCGGTCAGCGATATCCGCGTGAAACTGGGCCTATAGAGAGTAGGAGAAGAACAGTAGGGTTAGAGTCCAAGTGGAATGGTCAGGTGACACTGGAAGAAGTCTTTTGTCCAAATACAGTCAGAATAAGGCATGTCACTGAAGTGCCAATGACTGTATTTGAGAATTGGGTGAAGTGGATGTACAACAATTTTTATTTGCCTAAAATATATCTCAGTATCATAGATGTTAGTTGAATGAGAATGACACTGTGGATTGACCACATTCTTGTTTTTAAAAATACACTAAGATTTTGGACTTGCTAAGCTGATCTTAGTAACTACCTTACCTACCAGGATTTCCTTTCTCTGGGGTGATTTTATGACAGAGTGAAAAACTGTTGTGGGATTAGAAAAGATATGATCTTTTATTCCAAGGAAAGACAGACCATGTGAGGCAATTGGTGAATTCTGAAAGATACAAAGGCCTTCTTTCTTGGTCTTATATTTAATTATTTGACTATATCACTATTATTTGTTCCTGTTAAAAATTGTATGTAACATGATTTGAAGATAGTTCAGTATTGCACCGATACATGTGTATTATTATATACTTATGTAATTGTCAGGCTTAACTCTCATGAAATAAAATTTCCAAGGCAAAATATGCTGACATCTCAGAAATTTAGTAAGACACTGGCTCAAAACTACAAAAAAATAGGATTTAGCTCAATGCAAATACCCCGATTTAAATCCACAATGTCTTACAAAAAAATGTAGTTGAAACTTAAAAGTTCAAATATTTTAAATAGTCTCACATGACTCAAACATGAAGTTAATGTTATTACATACCTTTATTACATTCTGAATTTCTGATATTAGGAAATGTCACATATGATTCCTATTTCTTATACATCTCATGAAATTGAGATATCATCATATTTAATAATTTTAAGGATTCAGTAGATATGAAATAAAAGCATCAATTTTTAGTTTGCAAATAATTAAATTTGATTTTTAGAAGAAATGAAGTTCTTTTTGTAGATAATTTCAGTCTATGCAGTTTTAAATCATATTTTTACTTTAAGATACAATCGTATATATTTTCCAGCAATATAAGCAAATATTTTAAGATATAAATATCAATTTTTAAGTCTATCTGTCATGCTTATAAAATATTTTTCATTCTCTGAGTATACAACTACTAATCTATATAATTCTTAATTTGTAACTCTACAGTTATGTATTTAACACAGCTGGATTTTTAATAGTTCTAAAGTTATAACTATTTTTTCAAAATGTATGATCTATTTCACAAGTATTTTTGTATTCACTAATTCAACTATTCTAATAATTTGAGTTGCCCCTATATTATGTGGTTATGATTTGTCATGTTTTGACTCCTAACATTAGTTATGAAAACTATTTATGTATGAGTTGTGCATATGCATTTTAGTTAATCTGTCTTTTTTTTCTACTGGCTGAAAATTTTTCTTTATCTTTGGCATTTTAAAAGTTCCATTTGGTTTCTTCATAAGAAGTTATTTTTTCTTGAATATACTCTGTGGATGTCAAGAGGATTCAAACTGTTTTGTCAAGAAAAGCATAATCCTTTAATCTTTTAATGTTTATTCTTTAAAATGTATTTTGTCTTCTCATAATTTTATTTATATATGGAGAAGCTTCTGACCTGGTGCCCACAATTTTTCAAGTCCTTAGCATTTCCCTTATTCTCTTCGCAGCCCTGAGAGCTATGCTCACTTTATTCCTCTAATAATTACCTTCCTTAGCTTTAGACCTATCTCTGATAAGATTTTTAACCATGAAACCTTTCTGTTGTGTTCTTTTCTTTCTTTAATTTTTTCAACATCTTTCTCCGTAGCCCAAGCAGATCCTAAACTCAGTATGTAGCCTCGCTGGCCTCAGGCTCATGACAATCCTGCCTCAGCTTTCCAAAATGCTGGAATTATAGGCATGTGCCACCACTCCCAGTTTTTGATGTGCTGGGGATCAAATCCAGGGCCTTGTGCTTGCTAGAAAAGCACTTTACCCCCTGGGATATGCCCCCCACCCCCGACTTCCACTATTTTTTTAAACTTAGAAACTTAAAAATCTGTTTTTTGTTTTGTTTTGTTTTTCAGCGTTGATGACTGAACGCACAGTCTTGTTGCAAGATAGGCCAGCATTATACCATTCAGCTATGTCGTAAGCTCACAATAAACTTTTAAAATGTCTTTTCCTTGTGCTTAATCTCTTCAAAATCTGTATCAAACATCACTATTATATTATTGTTTCACATTATCTTTTAATTTTCTATTTCACCTCTTTCTTTAGTTGGAAAGCCTTGTATTCATAGATTTGTCTATAAAAAATCGTATTTCACATCATATGTTTAATGGCTATTTGAAGAACTTGTATTGCACCTTTCCAGAAAAGCAGTTTTATGGAAGCAATTTTTAAAGCTTTGTGCTGATTTTAATTGAGGTTTAAAGGTCAGATTCTTCAGTGGAAATCGGCTGCAGGTCCTGGACCTACATTTCAAGAACTTTGATTGACATATGGAAAGAAGTTTCAACATCGCGCATCCCTGTTTATAGACTTCTGCTCTTTATCTACAGCTTATTGATTCTAGAATGTCCTTTATCTTTGCTTAAAAAGTACAGTTTTCATAACATTATATCTTGTCTGCCTTATTTAATGTGGAATGAATTTCCTCCATAGTAAATTAGAATATTGTTCAATTTTTACACTTCACATAATAAATACGAATTTGTTAATTTATCAGCTTAGAAATGAGTATGTACCTGGCAATTCACAGCCACTGCAGCGACCCATGTACTCATACCAGTTCCTTCTTCTTCATAATGTTTTTCTCATTCCAACATTGTATTATAGACTTTCTATCAATATCTGGCTCTCATAGACATGAATCGATTGATACTAAATACACTTTTAAATTATAGAACAATATTTCTTCCATCTATTAAGGGACTTGTACAAAATGTAAATTTACACGTGGGATTTTATGGAGTTATAAAATAAGTTACCAAAAAATTATTCTTAGCTGCGTTTCTCTGACCTTCTCCACGTAATATTTCTTCGGGATTCTCCTTCATCTTCTTGTTGTACCTTTATGTTTTTCTTATCCATTATTTTATGACTTTCATTTTCCATAGCAGAAAAAGGTCATTTGAAAACCTGTCTCTTACAGAACAATTTCATTAACTGAAGAATGTGCTGTCTGCCTCTCTCACTCATTTTTAAATTGTCCGCTGTTACAGTTAGTTCTCATGAACAGATTCTCGCAGGCCTGGTTTTCTTTCCAGTGTGAACTCTTACAGCATACGATTTACAAGAATTTTGGCTCAGTTAGCTTTTTCAGAAACAATGAGGGGCCAAAGGATTTATTGGAGAAGAGGCTGCAGTTGCTCATTCCAACCACTGTAAGCAATTGTCGTCTTTCTGTCCTTTGATTAATATTTTTTGCATGCTTAACTGATTTTTAAATCGGTGTAATAGAGTTAGTCTTCTCTTAGGTTGAAGGTCCAGTGCAAGATTTGTTTAATCCGGAAAATATGTTTTGTAAAGTCTCTTTTCTTATATAGAGCTGGATTGAACTTGGGCAACAAAGAAATTTGCATGAGTTTGGGAATTTGAGCATGACATGTTCTCTGAATTCTCTCCCCCCTCCTCCCTGTATAATCAGACATGGCGGTTAGAGGAGGATGCCGTTCACTTCCAACCTCCCTGTGCTGTCTTCACTCTGCACCCAAGTCTTTCCAGGTACTCACACTGTCCCGACCGCCTGCATCCTTCTGCCCACTGCTTTTCACTTGTCTGTGGGTCCACAAAAACCGAAGCTGCACACAGGAAGTAACCTCCTGAGATGTATCCAGGAACTTCCTGTTTACAAGTCCAGTTGAGCATCACACTTGGTTGATCTCCTGGAGTGAAAAGTAGCGCTTTATTTTCTAACTTCCTCAAAGCCTATGGACATTCGTTTTTCAACGTTTTTTTTTTTTGTTTCTTTGTTTGTTTGTTTGTTTTGAGAGAGAGAGAGGGTCTAGCTCTGTAGTCTGGTCCAGGGTGATCATGGACTCATTATATGAAATAAGCTCTCCTCAGATTCCCAGCGATCCTCCTGTCTCAGCCTCCCAAGTGATGGGATTACAGGTGTGCACTACCACACTTCACTAATGCCTACTCACTGAACTGGGGTCCATGCAAAGTGCAATTTTCACCAGCACACTTTAAAAGCGTATTCTGACCATTAATCCAAATGTCTCATAGTAACAGGAGTATAAACTATTTTTCTTTCCCGTTACTTACCTGTGGACAAACAACTCTCCCTGATAGCAGGTAGCCACAGCCTTTCCCATTTGTTGTATGAATTTCTTGAGACTCATTTGTGTATCCATTTGTATATCTATCTGTTGAAAGCGATCTTCTTTGTTTTGTTTTTCTCGGTTTATGCTTAACTACCTTAGTAATAAGTTAGTGCAGTGGTTCATGTTCAAGTGAGTGTGTAGGAAAGTCGATTTGAAAGCTTGTTACAAGAAGAGATGTCAGATTCAAAGCTTAAGTTTCTGATGTTTTGATCTTTGTCATAAACATTTTCAACAGTCATTTGTTTAAATTAAATTGTAATTCAAAGGAATAAAATGCCGTAAATGTTGTGTTTTAATTTAAACTTACTATTTATTTCAGCTGAGGTGGAGGAAGCAAGTTCACAGTGAGTTATGAACTTACCACCAGAACATTTAAAAAAAAAAAACAAGGCAAAAGCTGAAAAGAGAAACCCAACCACAGTTATAGATAGGTCTTATGAAACCTTTCAGTAATTATATTAATAGATGAAGGTGATTGGAAATAAGACAGAATGGACGTGAACAACATGATCAATCAACTTAGCATTTTTGACAGTCATTGAACAGCCTGTTATTACTCAAGAGAACACATAAACACATATCTTTTCCAAGCCCACAGCTCATTGATTATGACATTGTGAACATTATCAAAATACAAGAGAAGATTATGTAAAAATCTATGCTAAAAAGTTTGATAACATGGATGAAATAAGTCAATTTCTTTTTTCCATTTTTATTAATATATATATAAATATATATATATATATATATATATATATATATGCAATTCACGATGATTACATTGAGATTGAGTGTTTTGTGCACATACATGTTGCGGTAACATTATAATACCCTCCCATTCTATTCTCCAAATCTCTCCCTTACCCCCCAAATCCCTCTATAACCCTTATCTGTTTTTGTAAAATACCTGTATTTTGTATTTCTCATATTAGAGACATCATGCTATAGCTAACCTCGTGAGTTTGACGCACTGCACTAAGCGTGATGGTCTCAAGTTGCATCCATTGACCTATAAAAGCCTCCAATTTCTGTCTTTATGCAACTGTAGTACTCTGTTCTCTACATATACCGCAATTCTTGTGATCCATTCGTCTCTTGATGGGCACATCAGCATATTCCACAATTTTGCTGTTGTTAGTTGTGCTGCTACAAACATGAGTGTATATGTGTCTCTATTATACATTGCTTTTCACTTTTTTTGGAAAAGTACCTAGAAGAGGTTTCAATGGATTGAATGGAATATTTATTTTAGCCTTGTGAGTACTCTCCCTATTTCCCTCTATAGCAGTTGTACCAGTTTATGTCCCCACCCACAGTGTAAGAGGGTTCCTTTCCCCAACAATCCTAACAGCATTGATTATTGTTCAATATTTTTCATATTTGCAGGTTTCACTGGGGTCAGATGACAGCTTAGTGATATTTTGATTTGCATTTCTCTAATGGCTAAGGATATTTAACATTTTTAAATGTGTCTGCGAAACCATTTGTACTTTCTTATCTAAGAACTCTATAAATGTTTTTTCTTACTTCCTCTCAGGAAGCAAACACAACATCACAACATAATCAACATCTCAGCACCACAAAAGATTAGGATCTAGACAAAGCAGAGAGAAAAACGTATGCCGACAAAGTTCTAAGGAAAAGCCAAATGATATAAGCTAAGCCATTGCATAATCGGGGAGCCTCTATCCTCTCTCCATGTGTACTTGGCCTCGTGACCCTCCTGGGTCTCTCTGGTAAGCTTCCTGTAGAAAGAGTAAATCTGTCCCCATCAGAGTATTTAGGTGCAGATAACATGTAAGATTGACAGCAGAGCTTCAGTTCCACCATGGGCCGATCCATGCAGCAACAGTGGTGGGGAGACCACTTTAAGTATAACAAAACCCACAAGAATGACAGTCTGGTGGGAAAGTCATAGGACAATGACATAGTCACTTCATAAAATATTACTTTCTCCACAGAGAATTTAAATGTTGAGATAGTCCTGATGCTGCAATTAAAATTATAGGATGGATAATTTTGTAAAATAATTTTATTTAGTTCAAAATATTTTTAAATATTTAGTTCACAATCCACATATATATATATATATATACACTATACAAGTTTATAACATGTAGTTGAATATCACAAATAGACCATTCATTAAAACACAAGTACAGTACAGATCTTATATTTGCTGATCACATGAGACATGACATTGCTCAATATCAGTACCCAAGATGAATGTAAAAAATAAATCCTAAGTCACAGAGAGATTAACTTACAAAGATTATGTAAGTCTTTATGTAAGTCTTTATATAGTAAATCACATTACATTATAATAAAATACATATGTCTTATAGGAAGGCCAATAAACAAACATCACTATTACGGTTTCGATGTACAATGCCCCCCCCCCCCCCCCCAGAAACCTCATAGATTTGGATGCTGTGAATTATTTGTGGATTTCATCTGCTGTTGGGAAGTGAGGCCTAGTCAGTCAGAGCGTGTCAATGAGGGTGTGTCTTGGAAGGTACAGTCCTGCCCCACCTCTGCCCACAGCCTGATCCCTCCTTCTGCAATGCCGTAAACAACAGTTCTTCACCAGACCCATCCCACCATTGCCAGCCCATGAATGGACTGAGGCCTCCTCAAACTGTGAACTAAAATAAAACCTGTCCTCCTATAAGCTGTGACTATTGGGTATTATGGCCCAGCCACAGGAAAGTCACTAAGATAATTACCAATTGTAATTTGAACAGTTTTTATGCAAATTCTTTAAAGATTTAAGTTCTGTTGGTGTTAGCCCGATGAAAGAATGGCGTGGGTGTGTTGTGTGTGTGTGCAAGTGTGTGTGTTAGCATCTGCTGAGCACTTAATAGTGCCAGACACTGTACTCAGTTCTGCACGGATAGTCATTGGTTAGTCTTCATAGCAAACCTTGAAAGGGGTTTTATTTTTGAAGTGAGAGATGGAGGATGTGTCCTGAGAATCCTGAGTCTGTAGCAGTCTTTCTTCTGAGAAATCAACATCTCTCTCATCAGAGTTGTTAGTTATTGGATCAAAACACTGTCAATCACGCCAAATCCATCAGCTTGACATCTGATGCCTATGCTTCTAGTGTCTATGTGCCAGGTACCATGGACACGACATTCTTTGGAGGCACAGTTGGACAGTTCCCTGCCTTTTTCACATCCCAGAAATTATCCTCATTAAAGTGAGGTGTGAAAGGAAAGAAAGAACATAATCAAGCCTTTTTCTTAGATTTCCTTAATGAGTTCTTGAATGGAAACAATCTCCAGTATGTGTATCAAAGCTATCAGGCACAGTGTTCAGTCCCTTTTGTATATTTCCTGTCTTATCTGAGAATTCTAAGAGCTCTCTTTAATCAAATACAAAATATTGATTTTTTGTTTAATTTTATAGCTGGTAATTCAGATTCAGATAAATATGTCTATTCTCACATGTAAATTTGTAAAAAAAGAGAAAAACTTAATATTCTCTTAACCAAAATGTTTTCTTTTTTACTTTAAAAATAAATGTCAAAAAAGAATGTCTTGACATCCTGGAGCTACAAATTTATCCCACATCAAGGAATATCAAATATTATTTTCTAACCATTAAATATATTGTGTTAGTAAAGTTCATGATTGCAACACATATCATCCACTCAATCATGACCATGGAATCCACTGCAGAGATTAATAATGTATCCTTTATTTCCAAAGAGCTAGAGACAGAAAAGTAATGAAATTGCCCCAGAAAATTTTATCTGTAAATTCAGATTCCAATCATGAGCGACTGGATGAGACCTAAAAAGCATTACCATGTTTTATAAATCTCATTTCAAACAAATGAATTGAAAATGACCCAGGAGAACAGGAACATCATAGCATAAAATGAACAAGCTAGTATGAATAGCCACAGACTTTGATATTATTAAGGCTAATGTGATTCCTTCTTAGAGTGCTTTTATTTCATAAAAATGAGTATGTTTTATTTGGTAAAATGAATTTTTCTTTAGTATTTTCTAAATTCAATTTACCATCAATATTGATCCCATTTGCTTCCCCTAAAGCCACATGAATAAATGGCAGAGAATTGGGAATTGAATCGCATCATTTGGTAAAGTGCACCTAGTTCAAATCAACTTCTTTTCGAAACCTTTCTCTGTCTCCTTGGAGTTCTTTCCAGTTTTGATCTTGGGAACTGAAGTGCTTTCTGAAAGCTGGTCTTTTACATCAATCTCAAATCCCCCAAATGATGTACTACCTCCCTTCTGTCACACACATCTTCCAGCCTCTTTTTCACTCTTTGGTTCCGTCCTCCACAGCATTGTTCCGCGCTTATCTCGCACGTCACACTTATCCTCTCCTAAGCTAGATCAACGCTCCTTTCATCTTTTAGGTCTGCCTTTGTCGTCCACAGAGACAGGGTGGATTTTCATCAATTCTTTTACTTCACGGCAACCAAAGTGGAATCTGTTAATATAAAAAAATCTACAAATTGAAAGCAAGAAACAGTATTTTTCATTAAAATTATATAGCATATTAGAAAATATATTTTATTTGTTTATGAAGTATTCAATAGTCTTCAATGTATGTAAAGATATTGTAGTTCATATTTGGAACGTTCTCTTCAATTTATGCTTGCAATATTATATTGCTCAGAAACTACATAAGAAAAATCACTTTTAATAGTTGCGTTCTGCTGTTATTGCTATTGTTTTGGTTTTTTTGTTTGTTTTCATTTTGTTTTGTTTTTATGTGAGACAGGGTCTCACTCTGTAGTCCAGGTTGGCCCTGAACTCACAGCAATCCTCTTGCCTCAGCCGCCTGAGTGCTAGAATTTCAGGTTTGCGCTACCATAGAAAGCTAATTCTTTGGTGGTGCTGAGAGATCAAATCTGTTGCTTTGAGCAAGATAGGCAAGTGCTCTAACCACTGAGATACGTCCCCAGCACCTAAATCTATACATGTAGTTAAAAATCGATGGAAGTCTTCCCAAATGATCACTGTTACTTGGATATACAACAATCAAAAATTTGACATGTTTATTCTGATTCCCGAAAGTTAAATCTCCTTATATTCACCTTAATGGAGAAATTCAACTTGCTGCTCTCGCTAACAGTTTGTGCTTAACTTTTAGGAGACTCCTGACACATTAAAACCAAAGTTCATAATAAAACTCAATTTGCCACTCTCCCTAGGGGTCCTCTCCCAACGCACACCGCAGCGGGCTGTTGGGAACCCTCCCCGGCCCGTCTCCCCTTGTCCTGGCAGTCTGCGCGCTCTCTCTTCACGGCCCTTGCTCCAGGCACGCGATACCATTTCTCTACGTCCTTGAAGCATGGCACCCTTGTAAATGCTTTAAAATTTCTCAATAACATTCTGTTGTTTTCTTGTTGATAGGAAACTCTTTGTTCTGAGCACCATACTGATTTTAAAGTTTGCTGTGAAGGCAACATGTTTTCTGCATTCATGTTATAACTCTCTTGACCTTGTGAGCAACTAAAGTCATTCAGATTTCTTGACATATGGTCACGTGGTTTCTTGTTCTATTTTTTAGCTCATTTGACAGCTTGCTGTCTGTTCCAGTGGTCTATATACATGCCTCTTCTTCCTTCTTTCTCAGCATATTGTATTTGAGTATTTTTTCAAGTTTTTCTTTTCTCTCCTCATAAGAACTCTTTTTATTTTTACCAGAAGAGTATAAATATTGTATGTGACAAACATACCGTTAGATTATCATTTTTTCCAAGAGTCATTCCAACTGGATTTTTTTAGTTAGGCTTGTGTTATTTTCTCACTAATTGTTATCCCTGCCATCTGTCAAAGTGTGATGACAGGAACACACATCTACAGCATTTTCATATTTTTAAGCTTTCAGTGTTCTTAATTTGAATTAAAGTACACTTCTAATCAGATTTTATAAATTAATATTTAATGTGTCTCCCAAAAATCGGTATAAATATTGAACTTCTGCATATCAGTGAGAGATGTATGTCCCTAATGCTCAAGAAACCTGCCTCACAGGCTGTCAGTCAAAATATGAAAAATGCTTCAGAGAGTGTCTGTTACAGAACTTGCAATATTATGAGCTACTGTTGTCATTGTTACTGATTTCTTTACATCACACTAAATGGCTTGTGTTTTTGTCAGTAGAGTGCCACTTGAATGGGCAAAATTTCATATTTCAGGGTGATGTGATGTAATTCCATTTGTCTATGTTTCTTTATGTCATATGTGCTTTGGGAGATAAATCAAAACTATCTTTGTCGAGATTGTCATTATATAGATTTTACCCTTTTTTCTCATCTAGTAGCTTTAAGTTTCATGTTAAAAATCATAGCTCATTCTGTATATGTCACTATGTACAAATACTACTTCTCAATATTGTTACAAAAATCATGGACACCTCGAGAGCAAGAGCAAACATTCTCAATGTTCAATTTGTGATATATAGTAAATTTGTTTTAAAATTTTTAAATTTAAAACATATTTCATAGACAAACATATTCAAAAGGGCATAGTTTAAATCGACAGACGGGAGAGGCAGCCTGGCAGACCAGGTTTTCAAGTCACCTATCTTGTATTAAAAATGGATAATGTAATCATATCACTCAATAACTAAAGATAGAGGAGTTATTTTTAAAATTAGCAGTAGCGTTGAATAGATATTTTATCAAGGACATGTGAATTATCCCATTAGCACAGGAAAATATACTGAGCTTCATAATTAGAAGAAAGTAAATTGAAACAATAATGATGTATTGCATCATGCACACGAGAATGATTCTAATAAAAATGACAAACATCAGCAGTACTTCCTGGAGAGTATGACAAGCTGACATCTTCATACATCACCGAAAGGAAAATAAAACCACCCAGTGCCTTTTTAATAGCATTGTGACATTTTCTTACAATAATAAATTCAAATTTACCACACGACTCAGTAACACCCCTCCCAGGAACCTATCCAGCAGAAGTAAAGCACATGCTTGAATAGATGCTTGTGCAGAACAAAAGCACATGTCTACCAGCCGGGAGCCACTGTCAAGACACAGGGTCTCCATCCCGTGAGATACATCTGCAGCAGTGGAAAGGCTAGACACACGGAGACTTGACACATCAGCGACCCTCAGAATTACAGTATGAAAAACAAGATAGGCTCAATAACTGTTATGTATTTTATGATTAATTTACATAAAATATCCATAAAATAGAAAGTAGATTAGTGGTTGCCTGAGAAGGTGAAGAATTTGAGTGACTCGGAAAGATCCAAGGGATATTTTTGGAATGATTAAAAATGTGTTAAAATCAGGTAATTATGATAGCCTTCTACCCTCTGATTTTACAAAAAAATAAATTATATTTTTAACACAGATCAATTTTAGAGAATATACATTAAAATTATATAAAGCTGCTTTTAAAATTGAAACTTGTAGAAACCTGTATCTGTCTTACCAGAGCCGCTTAGGACTACAGGTTCTCTCAGTTTGCCAGCCATTCTGCATTTCTGTTTTAATCCTCTTCGTACCATTGATATCCCTCTTTCTCTACACCTTCCACGCATGGCAAATTACCCTGGTTGCCTCTTCCCAGGTCTACAGCTCTAAGTGGTTTTAAATCACTCATTCTTTTGTGGCTCATGGAGACTTCTTACCATGCAGTCTTATTAATAATACATATTTATTATTTATTTTGTGATGCCATTTGCTTTGCTTGTTTTTGTTAGGGGATTTGAAAAGTAAAGTCATCCTTCTGTCATTTTGAAATAGACAGTATTCTCCGAAGAGTTATACAGATTGAGTGACTGATTCCTAAAATAGCAATGTTCTGAGCTGAGAACCAAGGAAAATGATTGGATCATACTGGCTCTACCTTCACCAATGGAGTAGTTCACAAGTGAGATCACAATCGCAGTTTGACACAATTATTGGGAGGTGATACAAAGAGGAGGTGGGACCTAGTTTAAGGGACTGGATCATGGCAACACGAGGCTGGAGAACTATAACTGACCTGAATCCCCTTGATGTTTGATTCTCGTCTCTCTGGTTCCTAGGAACACTGAACGGGTTTTCTTCCCCATGTTTGTTTTCCAGGACATTCCTGCTGCTCCGTAGACCTCAAAACCGTAGACTGAAACATCTGAAACTATGAGCCTAAGTAAGTCTTACCCCCTTTCAGTTGACTTCTGTCTGGCATTTTGTCACAGGATGAGAATGCTTATTAGAACACGTTCCCCATGCTGATTTCACTGTTTAAAGTTGCAAAGCAATGCTAGTGTTAAGCATATGAGATAACAAGTACAATAGCATTTCTAATATGACCCAGTCACATACCTGAAAAGTGCATAGTATCATCATAAGTCTCAACTGAGGGGGTCAGGAAATAGACTCACAGATATGTACAAAATAATTCTATGGTAATCAGCCAGATAAACAGACACAACTGCACGAAGCACCTCCGCATTGTTGCATTTGTATTAATTGCACCATTGTTACTCATTTTTAACATCCAACATAAAATCTACTTTATTTTTCCCAAAACCCTTTTCCCAGTACACAAGTGTACATCAGCTGTACCAATGTTTATCTTATAGTTTTTGAGTTATCAAATTAAATATCAAGACTGTGTTAAATTTATCCCTTTAAACTCAATTGTTTGGTATACACTTGTTGAATTACTTAAAAATCTAATTATGTAACACTGAAAACTAACAGATGTAAACCTCCCATTTCTTGATTTTCATTATTTGCCTACTTACTTTGTGGTTCTGGGGATCAAGAATAGGGCCTTCACACTGAGCTGCAACCCCAGCCTATGTTCATTTTGGGGTGTTAAGCAGCTTGTCAATAACTCCCTAAGTTGCCCCAGCTGTTCTTGAACTTGTACGGATTCTCTTACTTCGGACTTGTAGAATGCTGGATTGCAAGCCTAGAGCACTGAGTCTGACTTACGTCTATTCTCTTCTATTTGGTTGTCTTGACCTTTGCCATGTTTGCAAGCCTGTTATTTTGCCTTGCAATTTTATTTAAACTTCTGGTTATTATTTTAATGCTATTGATGTCTATACTTAGCTCCTTCTTTCAATATCCGTGATATATTGCATGCATGTCTTGTGTCAATTTTTCTCCAACTTCTATAATACAAACCAGTTTCATTTTTTCATTTATCCTATGAAGTTTATCTTTGGAAATAATTGGGCCTTTTTAAATTTAGCTACATTTTTATCCTGCATAAATTTAGTGTATAATATTCACCTGGTTAATTTATAAGAACTTAGCCTTACTGAGTACACAGTGGATGGTGAGGATGTGCTAAATGTGGTGACCATATTTAGCTATGTCATCAAATGCTTACTGTAATTCACAAGAAGATAGAAAGGACTGAATAACTTACTCAAGTCTGTTTTCTCCTAATTGAAGAATTCAGTAAACTTAGTAAATAATAAATGTAGGTAGAACTCACATATTATGACCACTTATCTATAATGCAACAATCTCTTAACTAAGTTTGGAGGTTTGGTAAAGCAAAGTATGACTGTTAAAATAGCCAAAATAAAGATCTTCATTGTAAGTGAAAAAAATCTCTTTCTCTTTAATAGATAAATTCTTTCGATATTTTTAAGAAACTACGTAGCAGGCACATGAATGTGGCATCTATTTATGAGACTTGGTAAAAAAAAATCATATACTAAAAATTGTGTAATTGATTGAACATTCTTCTATTTCTTATGAAGACTCAACATATACATTTATAATGTTGATCATTTCTGCTGGTATTGTATGAACATCATAAAAAGTATTCATTTTCACCACCTAACTAAGGCAAATAATGTGTTATATCCAATAAAGAGATGAATTATTGCTGAGGTGTGGGACTAAACATAGCCTCCAATTTTGTAAAGGTAATAATGGAATAATTTTTGTTTTAGTTATTTTTTGTTGTCACTTTTAAGGTGACAATAATTTCCCTCATATTATTTTAATGGTGAAATTTTTATTTTTATTACACTTCAATTATCACCACATCTAATTCAAGATACTCTCTAGTATGTCAGATTTTTATGGAAGTGACCAAAAATCAATTCTCTACATGGCAAAAATCCACTTCCATAAATGCTACCGGTAATAAATTTAATCAATATTTTAATTCAAATAAACTTGCTCTGACACAGATTTGGCATTAGCAGGTTCATAACCATTTAATTACTTATTAAACAAATTTAAAAGGAAATATGTGTTGACATATAACTCTTTCTTGTCTCGTCTCCCTGCTTGACTTTAATTGGCTTAAATCTCTAAATCAATGAGTACAAATGAGTTTTTAAATAACCTTCTACATTGCTCTTGTCCTGCTCATTTCTATTGTGCATTTCTTAAATATTTAATATTTCTTAAATATTTAAGTGCTTCCCTCAGATAAATAACTTTTAAATTAATTAGTAAGTTTAATTTCCTGGGTTGTATAAAAGTAATGAGTCACCTGCTAGGAAAAAAGCTCTGTGAATGTTTTTTACAAAAAATATAACAGGAGCTGTTACATGATTCACTAATTCCAGTTCTGGATACATACACAAGATTTGAAATTGTATCTTCAAGAGATATTTGCATTTCTGTGCTTATTACTGCATTATTCGTAAAATTCAAGACAAAGAAACAGCCCCAAAACTCATCAAAACATCAATTAATGAAGATAATATGATGTCTACAGAAGTAATTTTATTATAATATAATGAAAAAGAAAAAAAAGTCTAGCACATGCAACAACATGGGTGGACCTGGAAGACACCATATGCTAAGTGAAATAAATCAGGGTAAGAAAGATGAGTCCTAGACAACTCCATTAATATGAAATATGTAAATTGGTCAAGCACATAACAGAACATAGATTACAAGAAAAGGGGAAGTGAGGAATTGTTATTTTATAGATATAAAATTCCAGTTGTACAAGATGACTAAGTCTCTAAAGACAGATAATCACATAGCTCCTGTAGTTTGCATAATTTTTTCTCTTAAAAAATTTAAAGAGTGTAGTTTTATGCTAAGCATCTAAACAGAATAAGAGGAAGAAGAAAAGAAGAAGAAGAAGAGACAAAAGGAGGAGGAGAAGGGAATAGGCATGCGCTAGAAATAAATAAATTAACCATGAAATCTGTATTTATCCCATAGGCTGAGCTGCCAGTGTTAAGTTATCAACACACATATGAAACCACATCAGATGGGATCTATTCAATATATGCTGTTTTGTATATCAATTACATTTCGGTGTGTATGTGGCTATTAGGATGAAGAGTCGGCTTGATTGGCTTTGGAATCTCCACAGGGGTGAGTAGAGCACACAGCCAGGTTAGTCTGGGTGAGTCACAGAACCTTGGCCTCGGAGTCCAGGTCTGGTCCTCATCCCTCTTCTCTTGTGTTCCGTGTCTGTTCTGATTCTTGAATGTCATGAATTAAGCGACACTCCATTGCGATGTTCCTGTCTTGGCACCTGCCAACTGTGTAATGAATCTCATAAAAATGTGAGATAAATTAAACCTCTTCTCCCTAAGTGGCGAAGAAAATTGGTACCAGCATGGTGGAGATTTTGATGTGATGAGGCCCAGCATGTAGTTACAAAGACTTTAGAACTGTTTTTTGGAATGATTTTGGAAAGATTTGGAGATGAGGAATTGAGAAAACCTGGGATTATAAAGATCTTGATGGGTGATTCTGTTTGAAGCTCAGAAGATCAGAATACTTGTAGAAATGCAGATAGTCAGGGTCAAGCTTATGAACTTTGGTTAAGAACAAGGACTCCACAAACAGTTGGGCTACAGGCCGTGCTTATAGACCTCTGGCAGAAAATTTGTCTATGTTTTTGCATGCTCTGAGACTTTGCAAAAGATTGAGACTAAAGGCAGTAAATTAATTTGTCTAACAAACAAAACTTAAAAATGGCCCAGTGTTCAGGTTGCGTACTGCTGACTTATTTTCATCGCACTGGGGAACTGAGAGCTAAATGCAGAGTAGAAAAAAGAAGAACGGGGCGGGGAGGGTGAAACAGGGCTCCTCTCTGTAGTCCAGGCTGGTCCTGAAATCACTATGTAGCCCGGGCTAGCCTTGGACTCGTGGAAACTCAGCCTCCCGAGTGTTGGGATTAGGTGTGCACCACCATGCCTAGATTTTATGCGGTGCTGAGGAATTGAACCCGGGGCTTACGCACTTGCTAGACAAGTGCTTTAACCACTGTGCTGTTCCTTCAGCCCCAGAGTAGAAAATTCTGAAAAGCTTAAATCATGATACAAAAGGAGCCAAATGTAAATTTGAGTCTAAGGGAAACAAGGCTGCAGAAGAGATTAGCTCAGCTAAAAGAAAAAAAAAATACCTTGCATTGTACAAGGATAAAAAGCAAGGTCCCTTGGAGGCAAACAGTACTGACTACACAGCCTAGGCTCAAGGGTGCATACATGTAAACTTTTCATTTGAGAAGAGACCTTGAGATCCCTTCCTGAGCAGGTCTTCCTCGGGAATTTGTTCTCAAGCATCCATTTCACTATGCTCAGCTGTCCCGGCATCAGAGGCTACTACATACACAGTCCATGCAAGGTTGGCCTCTGCCTGAGATTTCAGCCACTGTTGGTGTCATCCATGTGGCGCTGGTCTTCCAGAACGCACAAGGCTATGGTTGTGGACTTAGGGAGGCTTCTACCAGATTTCAGAGAAAGTCCTGAAAGGCCAGGCAAGGAACCCCTGAGAGGCCACTGGGCAACACTGTGAAAATGAAGTCAAAGGTGAAGTGGAGACCCCATCACGTGGGAGAGAACAGAAGCATGCAATGACTGCAGAGAAAGGTCTCAGGCTGAGAATGGAGTCATTCAAGTAGCAAGGCTGCACCGGCTGCAACCTGAAAGGCCATCAGCTTAGGAGGGGACACCGAAGCCTGTGGAAACTCATATTTTACCAAAATGTACCTCAAAGGCAAGATACTGAACTATAGGACTAAATATTAACCCAGATGAATTATGGTCTTGCTTTGGTCTGATATTTTTCAATATCCCTAATCTTCCCTGTTGAAATGACAACATTCACCTTGTGCTATTCTACCTTGAGATTATATAACCAGGTTTTGATTTTTACAGATATTCATGCTAAGAGTTTAACTTGAATTCCAGAAAAGATTTTTATTGGGCTTTTAAAATTGCTGGAATTGTTGAGATGTATAAGATGATATTGCTTACAGTTGTACTTGGGGTAGTTGTGTTATATGTCAGGTGGATTTCTGAAATTGCTTTTGTCATTACTTGGAGACTAAATATGGTTTAAGGAGAGAATATATATACTTGGGAATGACAGTGATTGCAAAGGTGATGTAGTGGTTAGTGTGGTGTCATAGATCGTCAACTTGATTAGCTCTGAGATGTATCTGAGGGATGGTGGAACACACATACTGCTGTTTCACGATGGATCACAGAGATTTGGGCTTGGGTAAGCATAGATGTCTACTCTCTCCTCTTCCTCTCTGGTGCTGCATTTCTCCCCTTCTTCCCTACCCCCACCATGATATAGGCAGCTTTACTCCGTCAAAAGCCTCCGTTATGATTCCTGCCTTAAAAATCTTTCCTTCTTGTACTGAATCCCCTGAAACCCTGAGGCAAGTTAAGCCTCTCCTCCTTCAAGATGTAGGTGTTCAATGTGAATTTCATGTCTCGGCAACAGAAAAGCTGATCAATACAATGAAACATTATGACAGAAAAATATGACTACATATAAAACTATACCATATCTGCATAATATATTACATATTTTCATATTTCTATGTAAGTATGTTTGTCTCATCTTTTGTCAGACACACCCACTGACATTTACTGAAAGTCAAATTTTCTTTTAGTCCTTACTAAGCATCCAAATAAGAAAGATCATTGTTCAGTGAGGACAAGAGAGTCTGGGAGGATTGAAACGGGAGTGGGGAAGGATTTGTAGTTTTGTCACAATATATATCCATACAAACATTGAATTTTAATGTAAACATTATGTACACATACATCCATGTCAATAAAATGGGAAAATATCATTAACACTAGGATAAGTATCTTTAACATTAAAAATAATTTAAGCTGATTGATGAGCATTGAAATGACCTTCACAGAATTTTCAGAAGCGCTTAGGAGAATTCAGATATCCAGTGACTGACAATTACTAACATGGCAAATGTCACCTTTGTGATAACCAGTTAGTCCTGTGATTTGTGATAGTGCCTCAGTAGAAGTTAGTGCAGCTTCTGTGACTATAACGGAACACCTGAAATCATGAGCTTACAAAGAGAAAAGGTTTATTTTGGCTTATAGTTTAGGAAGCCGTGCAGACCCATTTTGGGCTGTTGGTGACAGTGCCAGACAACAACAGCAGAGAGTACATTCCAAAGCAACTTACTCTCCTTATGGCCAAGTAACAAAAAACAGAAAGTAGTCAAGGACTCTGCACTTCTCTACTTCAAGGGCATGTCTTCAACGATTTGAGGACCTCCTGCAGGACACTTTCTGCTAAAGGTCCACAGCACTCTCTGTAGTGCCATCCAGCCCTTTAACACATGACCTTTCTGGGACACTGAGTAACCAAACTATAGCACCAACGTCCTGATAGAGTAGATAGACCACATAACGGCAGGTATTCGTTCTTACTTCAAGCCTTTTCCTCAACAAATTGGCTAGCCAATATTTCTTGGTTTTATTTTCCTAGTCTCTGAAACCAGATAAATAATCTCTAACGGTTCCCTCAAGTTTAATAGAACAATGTATTGAGACAAGGATAAAACTAGAAATACTAATAAGTATTTTCCTTATTAAAGGAAAGTCACATTTACCGAAGATATTAGGATCTTCCTTTTCAGCTGTATCTATCCTAAAGATAGAATTGACATTTATAGAAATTCTCCTGAGTTCTACAGGAACAAGATGTGTATTTTGGCTTAATGTATGATTTCTCATGTGAACCAGTTAATTCTATATTAATGAAACTTTCATCTGTTTTCTGCCTCAGATTTCACAAGTGGAATTATGAAAGGGATTTTCTACTGAAAAAAAATTTTTTTGATTTTCAGTGACTTTTGGGGGTTCTACCTTTAAATAAGTTTTTCTTTCTTTTTAGTTTGTTCTCATACTAGCTTACTAGCTTCTCTCTGTCATCAAATTCTTTTCTATCTTCTGGGACAGATGAAGTATAATATTAAAGATAATCCCTCACTTTTAACAATATTTTGGTTGCCACATGTGTAAGATCCTAGATGAAGCTCCTGTTGAGGAACTAGCACGTCATTGTGCGAGGGGCCTCCTCGTTCTGTGCCGGACCTTCTATAATAGTTTTGCCTGGGATATTTTCTGTTTTCCCCTATGCTTAGGTGTACTTCTGGAACACTTGCAAGTAATCTAATGGATGCACATATGACCAGCCGCTGAGTGCATACATAATGCATTGATGTCAACTACAAAAGAAGAAACCAAGCAAAGCTTCTGAAAAAAGACAACTCAACAATAGGCTGTCGAAATACGTGTGTTCTATTATATTTAGACAAGCGATTTTTCTTAGAAAATTTATGTGTTTCCCAAGATTTACTAACCATATCTTATTCCTAATTAAATGTGATGGGGTACAAGGAAGTTCTCATGAAAAAGTAATGATATATGTACTTCAGGAATCTCACACACAGCCCTCGTGTATGAGTAGGCAGTAGACTATCCTTTTTCATCATTTCCAGAAAAAAAAGTCAAAAATATATTTCCAGGATCAGTGTCAATTTATCTTGTGGCACGGGTATTAATTGATGACAAATAAGAGATTTGGTTCTAAGCTGTGTCAGGAGCACTGCAATCCCAGCACTCTAGCAGAGAGAGATTGGAGGATCATGAGTCCAGCCTGGACAATTTAGCAATTTAATGTGAAACTGTCTCAAAATCCAAAATAAGGTAAAATAAAATAAGATTGGCAGTGGATATAGCTTAGTGTGAAGGTCCTGTCTTTGATCCAGAATTGCCAAGAAAGAGGCAAAAGAAACAGAGAGAGAGAGAGAGAGAGAGAGAGAGAGAGAGAGAGAGAGAGAGACTGGTATGATTCTTTTCCCTGATTTTTCCAATACTCAGAGCTGTTTTTGTGATGTACCTAATATATTTTTAAATTATTAGCCTGGCCAGACATTTAAAATTACTTTATGAGACATTTATCTCATGCAAAGTTTGCAAATTTAAATCCTTTCTAAATATCTGAAATCGGTGACACATCTTAATTTTCAATGACCTTAACAGACTTATTTAACTCATCAACTTAATCATTCATCTAAGAAATATTTGCAAGTTTCTGTGATAAAACACTTGACATCTATCCCCTTAAGAGATTTTAACCATATATTACAATACCACTGACAATAAGTACAAATTTTTTGGCTGACTTATAAATTTTATTCATCTTATATAAGTGAAATTAGATGTTTAAAAAGTATAAAATATTCATGAAATCCCTCTTACTGAATGCCAAGTATAGAGCATGGTGCTTCAAATACATTTGCAACTAAAATCTACAGAATACTAGTATCCTAATAAAACTATTTTAATGAGGAGAAGTGATGATATAAATTTCCAACTATAAAGTTATGTTAGTTATGTTAGAAGGTGATAGGTGCTTTGAGATATTATCAGAAAAGCTTAATAACATTGAAAAAGTCAAAGTTAAGAACAACTTTTGAACAAGGTAATTAATGTAAATCTTGAAGTTGTGATTTTTAAGCAAAGAAAATTATGTCATATAGCAAAAAAATCTTACTCTTCAAAGGTTATATGATGCATGAGGAAGTAGTGCACGGTTATGGAAAGTTAACTGTGATAAATTGCAAAATTAACTATGAGGCAATTGCTAATAAAAATTTTAAGCACTATTCTATTGCTTCTGAACCTACAATCAAGTGAGAATTTTAAGCATCATTCAATGAGTCAATAGTAGAGGTAAACTGAGACATAGAGTACTCAATTATTTTTAAAAATGGGCCTCAAAAATAGAGCTGAGTAATCAAGCAAAAGGATGCATTCAATCTAACCATATTCATAGCTACATTAGATATAAAAGGTCTGAATACTTCAATTAAAAAGGAAAGAATATCAGATGTAACAAAAATGCAGGATAACCTAGGTGCATCTATAGAAAATTCCTTTTAAATAATGCATGAAACTAAAATACAAATGAATAAAGAAAGACAAGCCCTGCAGATATGAACACAGTGTAGCAGCCCTCGCCATACCTGTAACACAGAAAGCTAAAAAGAGGTTAAAGAATACAATTAAAGATAAGAAAGAAGATGTTAATTTACCAAGAAAACACAAAATTCTAATTTTGTATACACCTACAAATAGGGCTCCAAACCACAGAAGGTGATTTCCTTCCAGAAACCGAAGCCTAGACGCGGCTTCTCAATGCCACTAGATCCGTGTCGGGTCCAATACAAACCATGTACTGAGAGCAGCAAATACAAGATGATTAAGAAAAAGTCCAGTCACATAAAAGAATATTATCCAGGCAGAGAAGCGGCTTACATTTCTTTCACGTGATTGTTTTTCAAATGCTTTCACCAATGTATGTGGGGACTCAAGTATTTATCATATAATCTGAAACTTCATAGCCTTTGCCAATGACAGAAATGGCCAGTTGGTCACAGACTTTCTTCCAGTTAATTGAGACTAATCACCGAAGCCTTAGCTTTTTTTGGAAAGTACCCTGAGATTCCAATGGACTGGGGACGAGAAATCCATTGCATTTCTAATTCTGTGCCATTTTGTCTTTCCTGCAGGATCAAGTATTCAACATCTATAAGGCTAGAGAGATTTCTCTTTTATTAAATGACTTGAAACAGAAAGAAGCTTCAAAAGTAAACTAATAGTTTCTTTTTATTTTTTAACTTATTAGACTATTTTCACTGATACATACCCCCAAAATACTACATATTAATAAAGATTAAGTAATGTTTTTATGCATGTATACATTGTGTAATAATATTTAAAATCCTAAGCAGAGCTATAAATCAGAATTGGCAACAGATGTAGTAATTAAAACATATTTTTGTATTTTTCATCTATGTATTACATAAATATATATAAATTGAATTTTTAGCTAACCTGAAAATACATTTATTCATAGAAATGAAGTAGATTTTTAAGTTTAAATTATTTTTGCACTGTTGAATGAATTTTTCAAATCCTTTGTATCTTTCGCAGATATATTAAATATGATCCCCCAAAAGCAAACATTTTTAACTTTTAAAGATCAATTCAAATTTTGGTCATGTAGCTGATTTATCTGAAACATTAACAAATGTTTTGCTGAGGAGAGTGTTTTTGGTTGTACAGAAACATCAAAAGAATCTGCATGGTAGGAAGTTTTCAGAACTAGTTATCTTGCCTCATGAGACAGGCAAAATATTTCCTGGAAGTCAGCAGCAGAGTTCCTGTTTATGATGCCGAATCCTTGTTATGGGTGATGTTAACAACACAGCCACTGATTAAGGAAAATTTTACACAAATCCATCTTTGTATTTAATAATATTATGTTAGAATAAATTATTTCTGTAAATAATCTTAAGGAGAGTAGAAATATAATTTAGAATCTCTTTAATTTTTCTACATAAAAGTTCTTGTAAAGCATTTATTGTATATTATAGAAATAGAGTATTGACTACCTTGTTTAAAAAGTAATTTTTAAGAGACATTTTGGGAGTGATAATCATAACTGACCACAAATAAAGTAAATAGCAAAATATCTTTTTATTTTGCTTCAAATTCTTTGAGATTCATAGTTTTTATGATCCATTAGAAATTCAGGTAGATCAATATTTTAAAGTGGTATTAGTGTCTCTTTCAATAAAAAAAGGAAATGTGATATCAAATACTCATCATGTAAATGCCAACTTTTTATTATCCATGATAAACAAAACAAGTTTGAGTTAAGGCATTTTTCTATAAAAATTGAATAAGTTGGCCACTATCCATTATTTCCAAAATGTTTTAGTACATAATATTATTTATAAATTTCACAAGTCCAAATGTGCTTGCTATCTTGTTTGTACAATTAAAGGCGGACTTCGATTGTCTTCAGTGGAAACCCCCCAAAAAAGAAGAATACTTTCCCCTTCCTTGGGAAAATATTTACATTTCTTCTCTCATTAATACCCAGATAAATTATATTAGGTGATCATCTGTATAATAACAGGAAAGGACTGATGTTAAGCAACCCAGGATTTTTAATACAGAAATAAAGTGCTCTGGTCTCCCGCAGAGCTTCCTACTGATGACTTATACAATGAACTCAGCATCACCAGGATAGTGTTGGCCCTAAGTCTCTGCCCCATACACCACGGCTGACCAAGTCTATTTATGTCCCTCAGTCATATGCCATAGTCATTGAAGACTCACCCTGTTGATTTATTACATATATTATAATGAACATTCCTTGTCTATAGGCTGTTCTTAATCCTTGAACCACTGTAACTAGTAAATGTGGCAATGTTAGAGGTAAGATATCATATTTTTTCTAGAAAGCATATTAGTCTTAATTGGCCTCTAGTATGCCCCTTTGTCTTTCTCTTCTCTCTCACTTCTTGACTTAGAAATCAAATAGTACACACCACCAGAATTATCTCATCTATACTCTAGTACTCCATAAACAGACCTGTAAGTTATACAAGTTGAAAATACACGTTCATATTTATATAGAGTTGTACCCACAGAGCATTAATACACTTTTGAGTTGTATTTTTGTCAGATGATTAGTTTTATAAAAGAAAAATGAACCTTAAATTATTGTATTAGTAATTTTGCCTCCAAAGTTTTAAAGAAATGTCATTCTATTTGTTAACCAAGAAATGCCATAGTTACTGTCATCATTTTGCACCTAAAATAGTTTGCCCCTGACATAAACAAAAGACAAAATGCCACCTCAAGCATGTGGCTTTAGTATACAATGAAACTAGTGGGAGTTGGAAAATCATGTGACTATAACAAAGGGATAAGATTATTATAGAAAGAAACAAAAGCTAAAGTAAGTAAAATGTTTGAGTCACTAAGAATAATTTTTCATGACAATTTAAGACAATTTACAACAAGGTAGCAAGCTTACTAGACTATGTCTATGCCTTCAATTTTGAAATAGAATCTTGAGACATATTCAATTTCCCTCTCATCTTATCAATCATTAAAAAGTCTATGGACAGTGAAAGAGAAGTTGATAAAATCAATTTGTTTTCAAATTGTGTTATTAGGTTGTGATTTGGACAACAACTTAAACATTGAAAAAATACCTTTGCAAAATGACATCACTGCTTCAGACAGTTGATTTTTGAATAATACTCTAAAATGATCTATTATGCATGATGTGACAAGGACTGTCATTTCCCTGCAACATACAACTGGATTATAGCTAAACCAATACCATGTCTTTGCCAGTGACAGAATAGAATGGCTTTGACATGAATTCTTTTGGAATGCTCTTCAAAATTCGACCAGATAAATGTGTATGCTGATTAACTTAGCGGGTTTCTAATATACACTCATGTTCAATCTTCTCAGGATATGAAATGCTTCACTACTTATCCAAACCTCAATTGGTGTTGTATTAGAATTCATCAGAGGTACAGAATCAATCGAAAATGTGTTCAATTAATGTAAAGGAGTTTATTAGATAGGCTTACAAGATTAGAGGCAGAAGAATCCCCAGGGGCCATCTGCACCACAGAGGATAGAAAGATCACATAATTGTTCAGCCCAAGAAAACAAAAGCCACAGAACCAGAACAGAAGGAGCAAGAAAATAGAAACAATGCAAGCTTAAAGGCCTTACAGTTCACCGGAGAGTTACCATTATGAGTCTGCAGTAGAAGGTAAAGAAACTTCAAACCTGGAAAATGAAGTCCAAAGGACATGGTACCAAAGAGCACACCCACTGAGGAAGCATTGAGGCTCTTCAGAACGAACCCACTGTCTTGCTCTTTTTTTTTTTCACTCCATCTGGGCTACAAATCAGTTTCTAGTATTATCCACATTCATAGATATTTCCCCACCACGATTTTCTGGTCTTTATATATTAAACATCCACAGTCACTTTCAGAATTCTACTTTGTTAGTCTGCTAAGTGTTGCCTACAGCATTCAAGCTGACGCATCTGGACTAATGGTCACAGGTGCCTAATCCTAGAAGTGAGAGAATTTATTGAGAACTCCATCTGCAATGTTCATCAACACATTATGAATTTCATGTGTTGAGGTACTTCTTTCTGGTAATATAAATATACCAAATACTTATTGCTACAATTCTGGAATTTTATACAGCCATACATTTACATTCACATAATGAAGGAAAAAAGTAAAAATGAGAAAAATCAAAGCTAATTTTTGTAGTATTTAAGAGTTTGCAATGCACAAACTGTTGGTTTTATTTATGCTTTGAGAAAAAAATTAAACGTTATGAAGGTAAATTGAATGTCCAGTTAAAGGAGAAGAGTTTTCCAGATTCGGTTGTAATTTTGTTAATTTAGCAAAAGTTTGGGCATGCTGAATAAGGAAATTCTTCATTCCAATACTGCTCCACATCTTGAGTTCTTTTAGTCAAGTTAGCAACATGGAAGGAGAGAGGAGGAGGGAGCCGTTCTGCGATCTTTGTGACCGATCAGGAGGTAATTCAGAAACTTAACATCGAAAGTGAAGATATTTGCAGCCATGAGTATTCATGCTCTTTTGAAAAAAATTAAAACCTTAGACGGAAATATTTAATACTAAACTCTTTTCATTGTTGTAGTGATTATCATATATGGATTTTACAAATTAATTCTTCACCATTGCATTTCCACTCACACCTCCACCACACTAGGAGTGTGTCCACCCTTCTTTCTCCCCTCCTCAACCATCACCTCCAAGCCCTCTGGCCATCCACACCTCCTCTCCCTTCTCCTACTGATCCCCTTTTCAGTCCCCAATAGTTTTTCTCCTACCCACCATTCATTTTTCTTAGGTTTTTATTTAAGAAACAAATATGATATTTTATCTTTCTGCATCTGATTTATTTCCCTTAACATACCATCCTTTGGTTCCAACTATTTTCCCGCCAATAACAATACTTTACTCCTCTTTAAAGTGAATAATCCTCCACCGTGCACGTACACCATATTTTCTTTATTCATTCATCATCAAAAGCCACCAGGACCGATTCAATCTCTCCATTATTGTGAATACTACTGGAATAAACATGAGTATTTAAGCATCTCTTTTTATGCTGACTTATTTTTCTTCTGTTATATGCCTTTAAAAAAGCGGGATAGCTGAATCACATGAACTTTTCTGCTTTTAGGTTTTTAAGAAGTCTTCATTGCTTTGCATTGTAACTGTACTTGATTACAATCCCATCAACAGCGTTCAAAATTTCCTTTTTCTCCAAACCTTGCCAGCATGTGCTACTTTTTGTCTTTCTTTTTTTTAGTAAGAGACAAACTAGCTTGAGTGAGATAAAATCTCCCTGCAATTTTGATTTGCCTTCTTCTTACCACTAAAAGTATTAAATATTTGTGCTTCTTTTGAGAAGAAACTGAATTTTTGCTGGTAACCTAGAGATTATAAAATGGGTTAATGTAAAGATGCTATGGTGTTTTGCATCTGGAGTGTCCCCCAAAAGCCTCAGGCACCCATGGATACTGTGTACTGTTGAGAGGCGGAGCCTGTCTGGAAGGACCGGATGCCTGGGGCTTCACCTGGAGGCCATGTGCTGGTTCCATCTTTTCTCCCAGATTTGGTTTTGTCCTGCTATGTTGTGAAGATCTCTTCTCTGGAACTCTGGTTCCAGCTGTGGCTCAGCCACGTAATTCCACCACTGCTCAGCTGTCTATCCATGAATGGACTGAGACATTCTGGAACTGTGAACTAAAATATATTTTCCCTTCCTGAAGCTGTGGATGTTAGGTATTGAGTCACAGGGACAAAAAAGTTACTAAGACAGATGTATGAAATTATACTATATAATATGAATTAAATTCAAGTAAGGTTTCTATGATTTTTAGCTTTAGAATAAGAGGCTTTAAATTTGTCCATCTTTCTCTAAAACAAGAAATATTTGAATTAAATATCTATGGCTTTTATTTGCCAAGCAAAGATTTGACATCGCAGACATTTTACCCCTAAGTCTAAGATACAGACATATCTAAAAAGAAAAGCCAGTATACATCCACCTGGAGTAGATGTTTTTTCTGGTTTAATTCTGTCCTGCAACAAATACCCTGAAGTCCAGCTACTCAGTGTCTACAATGAGCATCTTCACAAATGGGACTGACTTAATTGAGGTTGCTAAGGTGGACCCAGTTTAGTAAGACCATTTTATAGGAGAGAAATGAAGACACATACAGACTCACACATGCTCATACACACACATACACACACACTAGGAAGACAGACATTCAAGAAAGTCCTAAGAAGCTGACGTATCACTAGATGATGAACTACAAAATGCATAAATAGTAATTTTGGAAAATAGTTGGTGGCTGAGTGAGGGCTAATGTGCAAGTCAGAAACTCCCTAGACTCACAGTGGTAGGAGATTCTCATAGTTTTGTGGGTTTTAATGCTTCAATCTACCATAGACTTTTTTGATGAGGATCCCAGGAAGATCCCCTAGCCTTGGGACAGAGGAGAGCTAATCATTGCGAAATACACCCAGAATGTACTTCATGACAGACCTATTTTCCAAGAAACAACCTTTGGCAAATTTTGTACACCTGAGGATAGGGAATTTGTCCCATTATATCCTCATTTGACCTAGTTGTCTCTATTAAAGCAAAGAAACACATAATTAACAGGGTTCTGTGCTTTAAGGAAATAAACTAGAAGTGTTTTAGTCAAGAAAGGGGGTACATCTAGAATAGAGGTAAAAGCAAATCCACTGGAGAAACAAACTCTTGAGAAAATTATCCACTCCAGACCTAGAATGACTGAGAGTTTCTGACAATAATAGAATGTTCTACCTCCCTGACACATTAGGACACGGAATCTTTTTCTCAGAATACAAGGAACAAAACAATGACATCATAGATTTGAATCCTGGGAGGCAATTTTAGCTACAATAAATAAAAAGCAGATTCCAACTGTTACTCAGAATAAAAATATTAGTCACCATGTGTCTGACCCTAGCACTCTGGAAGGCTGAGGCAGGAGGATCACAAATTTGAGCCCAGCTTGGTCAGCTTAAAGACTTACTGAACCACTGTCTCAAAATAAGGAAAAATAAAAGTTTTAAAAATGAGCTATGGATGTAGCTCAGTGCACTGGTCCTGGGATTGACCCAGATTTAAAAAGTGTGTTGTAAAGCACAACAAATGTGAATGGCAACAAATCTCAGATATATAGTGAATGCTGGCGTTATCAAACAGGAAGAGTGGAACAATGACAAACAACACATTGTCTTTAGTGGAGAAGGGATATATAATGAAAGAACAGATTGATAGTGAATGAAGAGAAAAATGAAGAAAATAATTTAAGGGATATTCTAGAAATAAAAATAAAGAATCAGACAACCAGAATTTTTGACTCAATGCAGCCATGGAAAGACCAGTGTTTTTGAAGATATGCGAACAAATACTTCCCAAACTGAGATATGTAAAGAAAAGCACTTTTAAAAAAAGGCAATAAAGCAACTGAAGCCAACACTTCAGCCAACTGAAGTGTTCAAAGCACAATGTGCGGGTGTTGTGCTGCGAAGAAGCGGGAGAAGACAGCGCAGCCCTCAGAAGAAATATTGGAGGTAAGGAGACAGTTCCAAAAATCCAACTTGAAAAATTTTTGAGACCAACAGAAAGTTCAATATTCTTACAAAAAATGAAAACTGTATGGCTAGGCACTTTTTCATCATAACTGCAGAAAATAAAGGCCTACTCTCATCCATATTGTATGAAAGAAACTAGAAAGGTCTCAAGGTAAAGATCCAAAAATATCCCATGCAATCTGACAGGGAAACAAATGAGTCAAACTTTTGACTCAGTCTTGACTGGAACTGTAAGGAGGGTGGAGACAGGGAGGGTCACAATTCTTTACTAATTAAGTAGCAAATATCAGCATTAGGGCAGAGTTCTTTTCAGGATCCATGCAAAGAAGAGACTCCCGTATTAGAAATGTCAAAATAGAAGGCCCACTTAGGGAATTACTATCAGCAAACAACCGTGAAAAAAGGAACTGAGAATTCTCTTTGAAAAAAAATTCAGATCAGAATATAGATTCTGTATGTACAAAGGAAGAACATCAGATAAAAGACAAGCAAAAGTAAAAGGAGACATTTATTACTATTAATAATGGATCTGCATCTAAATATGAATTTATTTACAGCAAGCCAGGCTACAATCCACTGGGCGATGAGAGCGTATGGCTTAGTGTCACCAAGGGAGGAGTAGGAGCATGCTGGTGCAAGCCTCCTCCGCTGCCTGGGGAGACATAGGGTGTGACGTCAGAGAGGATTTGGACTTGTCGTGAATATGCAGTGTAAAAGAGTAGCCAGGAAAATAATAATTTTCAATAGGTAATTGACACTGTCAAAGAGGGGTTACCATGATAATATGAAAGGTTCAATTAAAGCCAGAGAAATGGAGAAAAGAGGGGGACAGAAGTAGCAGACACCACAGGCAACAGTTATGGACATGAACGATACTAATGAATCTAATCAAGGCTCCCTTCAATGTGAGTTATTTAAATATACTTTTCAGGTAAAATAGGAAGGAAGAGGATATACTACCTGTCTACATTTTAGTTTTTAATTCATCGCTATTGATGTGCTCAAATTAAAAAACAAAAGTACTCGCAATTTTTACACTCTCCAAGATAACTATTTTCTTTATTATTCATTTTCTAGATGGCTCGTAACATTCCTACTAAATTATGCTTTGGTTGCAATTGACACACCTCCTCTAAATTCCATGTGATTAGTGTTAGCAAAGCATATCTTTCTTCATCCCACCCCTCACTACGTTTAAGATGAATTCAAAAACTGGAATGATAGGACACATAGTCAAACCCACCATTGTATTTGAATGATTGCTTATAAATAATTAAAAGCTCATTGAAACAAAAACTTTGTAATGTTGCAAATCATATTAGCAGCACTATCAATCAGCCTGATCTCATTTAAATTTAGGAAACACCCCATCCAACAAAGGCAGAATAAATATACATTTTCAAGCTTACATAAAAAAACACTAATGTAGAAACATTTTAAGCCTTAAAAACAACTTACCTCTGAAAGAACTGAGATAATGCAAATGTTCTTTGACCACAATAAAAGTAAGAATACTAATAATCAATAAAAGTAATGCATCTGAAAAAAGAGTATTTGGAAGTTTAAATAAACATTTAAAAAACCTTTAAGTGTTAATTTCAGTATGTAGGGACCTTAAAAGTTGTTACTTCTGTCTTCATAATTATATAAAGATGGATAAGATGAAAGTCAATATACTTTTCAGATTTACAGGAAAGAGTACAGGTAAGATAAACTCTCATCCTAAAGTAGGGAAAGCAGAAAATACAAAGTTACAGCTAAAATCTGTTTACCTGAATAATAAGGCACTGAAACTATGAACTAGTACAAGCACACACTGACCTGATGAATTACTGGAATCCATTAGTGTCGATTACTTTGACAATGAGCTACACCTTGGAAGACCTACTCTCACCAATATTGAACTAAAGAAACCCAGGAAGTTCTCAGGGTAAAGATCCAAAAATTATCCTATGTAATCTGGCAGAGGAACCAACGTGTAAATCTTCTGAAATGCACCAAAAGTCTTCTCTCTAGCATGGTCTCTGCTAGAGAAAATAATTCTCCAAAGCCTTGTCCCAGACCCTGGGGAGAAGCCTTCCTCTCTCTGCAGTGTCAGCTAGTCCTCCTAGCTCACCTAAGAAAGGCACTATACATGAAAAAAAAAAAATTGCAAAGGGCAGAGAGACCACAGATTTAAACTCACATTCACCGTGCAATTTAATTCAGTGATTATAGAATCTACATTTTCTTTCCTGTCCCATCAGAAAACCAACAGAAACCCAATGTAATAAAATCAGATCATAGCTTTAAAAGCTTTAAGACACAAACTCTCTCTGAGAAGAAATAAAGGGGAAAACCAAAGTCAAGAGAAGGGAACTAACAGTCCTTAGAAGAACGTAAAATCTCTGGGACTAGAACATACAAGCCGCACTAAGCATTAAACAAAGCACAACACTTAGCCAGGCGAGCATAAAACCTACCTTCGCTGCCGACAAAGTATGCCTGGCTTTTGATAGAAACAAAATCAAAAAAGAAAACGTGATGATAAGCCATCTGAGACGTGACATGTATATTTAAATTATCAATGAGAAATTTTTAGATAAAAATAATTGGCATATTAGTAGCTCTAATAAAAACAAAGGAGACAACATACGGACACAGCTGAATACTATAAGGAATGACTGTGGCAACACTAGACATGCATGGTTAAAAATCAAAAAAGTATGAGAAATAAAAAGTGATTTTGATAGTCTCATCAACAGACCTAACACGGCCAGAAAATGGGAAGTAGCATAAAGACTTTTAATAGAAACTTCTCAAACCATAACACAAAAAGAAAAAGAGGGAAAATGATCTCAGATCAAGGAAATATGGATTTATTCCAAGATATAAAACCCACATTATTAGAAAAGAGAAGAAATAGAGAGTGATGCAAAAAATAATTTTTGAAAACTCCCAAAAGGTGTTTCCTAACTGAATGACAGACACCAAAAATGGCATAACCAAAAAAAAACCAAAAACAAAAACGAAAACACCGAAAATGCATCTTGATATACCATAATCGAACTGCAGAAAACTCAAGAAAAAGAAAAAATATTATTGGATAAGAGTAGGAAAAATATCTATACAGAGAAACAATTACAACATGGAGAGCACCTGTCATCAGAAATCACGTCCCATTCCACCCAACTTCTAACCAGTGAGCCCCAAACTACGGAGCGTCCTTCTAGAGATCACTATGGATTGGGACTAGGGGTGGAGAGGGGGGAGAGTATGTGGACAATTTTAAGTGCCGCGGTGTGTTTTTACAGCAAAGCAGCAGCTTGTGTTCTGATAAGCCCTCCCTTGGCGGTTATGCGTTTGACTAGATTCCAGAGTTCTGTAAAAATTGACTCTGACAGTTTTGCCAGCTCATTAACTGCTTTTGTGGAGAAGCACAGCCCTGGATTTTTCTACTTTGCCATTTTGGTTGACATCCCAATCCAAGAAAAATTTGCAGATCCCAGGAGCCATCAGTGCTTTTGCAGATGAATGAGTGTATCGCCTGTTTTCAGGTACAAGCATAGGTAAACTGCCACCATTACCAAAGGTCACACAGAGCATACGGGCAGCAGCAGAAACCTCGAATCATGAAAGAAAAATAAAAAGGCTTAGAATATATTGTAGTTTATTTTTAAATTATATTTAAATTAAAAATAGTATTTTTCCAGTGATACATTGACAAAACTTCCACCTCCCATTATACAGTCATGAGAAAGCCACAACTGGATTTGAACTCTAACACACAATTAAAAAAAAAAAACTACCTCTGGCTGGACATGGTGGAATAGGCATGTAATCCTAGCTCCCTGGGAGGCTCAGACACAAGGATCCTAAGTTTGAGTTCAATCTGGGTGTTTGAAAGAAGGAAGAAAGAGAGAGGGGGAGAGAAAGAAAAAAGAGAAAGAAAGAAAAGAAAAAGGAAAGAGAATGGGAGAAAGACAGGAAGGAAGAAAGGGAGGGAAAGAAAAGAAAAAAAGAAAGAAAATGCTTGTGATATAGCTCAACGTGAAGGCCATGTGCTATATCCCCAGTGTGGTAAAAACAAACAAAACCTCCAGTAAAAAAAAAAAAAAAAGTCTGATAGGAAAGGGAAGCCAGTAGAGACCTACTTTATTTCACTGTAAGCATGCTCAAGGAGTGTCTTTTTAATACAGTCTTTATCACACGCAACTAATTTCCACTACTGGTGGTGTCTATATTTGTGAAGTTGTATCATTTCTAAATACGTTGGCAACCCCTGCATCCCTTTGTGGTCACGCCGAGAGTAGGCAGAATTGAGGTTGTCACCCTGTGAACGCATTCTGAACTGAGGCCGACAAGGTGATATTCTGCTTTTTTGTTTCAGCAAAACTCTAAAGACCAAAAATAATGTCCCTTTTTGCGGACCATTCAATGTCAGATTTTAACATTTTTGTCTTTTTTTTCTACTGATTTTGCTGTTTACAATGTTCCTAAATAATGCCAAAGTGCTGTTTACTTGTTCCAATGCGCAAGAAGAATGTCAAGGGCCTTCTGGAGAAAATATGTGTATTAGATAAGCCTTGTTCGGGCATGAGTTGTGGTCCTGTTGGCTCAGATTTCAACACTAAATCAACCATGTGTTTGTACAGAAAAGAGAAGAGAACATTTAACAATCTGTAGGTAACCCTGGTCTCAAATGTGCTGAAATTATATAGACAGTGTGTTATCAGTTTACAGATAATGTGGAATAGTGGCTGAAATTGTGGATTAAAAAGACACTTATGGGTTTTTATTTTAAGAAATATCAGCATGGCTGTGAAGCTAAAATCCAAAAGGATTCACCATCAGGAAATTGTTAAACTTTCTGCCACTTGGACTGGCTTGCTCGCATTCTACAAAAGACAATAGAGCCTGAAAAATAATTAAATGAACTTTCAGGTTAGGGAGTTTCTGTGGATTGCAAAGTTGCGGGATATTTTCAATAATACCTGTTGGATGTTATACCGGAAAGTGCTAGGTGGAAGAGCCAACATAATGATAGCAGCAACTAAATCTAGAAAGCAAATGATGTTGCACTTAACCCAAAAGTTTTGACCAGAGACTTGAAAGAATTTTCCTTGTATCCACCTATGGATAAAAAGTGTAACAATTATTAAATCAATATTCATGGTAACTAAATTATAACTTAAAATAATAAATTTCAGCTATATATTTTCACTGTAATATTTTGCAGTACTTGAGAAAAGAAGATAGTCTTCTCTTTCTAAATCAGAAATTTGACTTTTTAAATCCAATTACTGGAATTATTTCAATCATTGTAACAAAAATATGTTTTGAATCTGAGGGTTGTGTTTGTTAAACATGGGATTAAAAATGTTAAATGTCCATATAATCTTTCAGGGCTAAACTATTTATATTGAAGCAAAATTCCTGTGGTAGAAATATTGACAGCAACAGAATTTTTTTTATATTCTGCACAATACCTCAGATATTTCCTACTAATTATTTGTTTTTAATAGCTACAGTTTGAGAAAAACACCAAAGAAGATAAAAGACTATGTACTTTGTAACTAGAAAACAAAGATTACTGTAGCCTTGCTGTTCAATAATAACAATTTAAATTTTTCAGATTACTGAAGAAATGGATAATCAACCAAAAATTTTATATGAATGATTTGTGTTTGCTGATTGTCTTAAATAAATAGGTCTGTGTCTCCTAAGAGCAGGCTTGTTGGTATTGATTCTGTCAGCTGATCATTCATTCTGCATTATATATTCTAGACTTTCTACTTCTTAGGATTTATAGGTCCCAGTCTAATTTTATTCTCTCAGAAAAATTAACCGTGTCCTCAGGAAGAAATCTCTTACATACAAAAATTCCTTGACTTCATAAAACCTTCAGAGTATAAAATATATCCAAACTGTGAGAAGAATAAATAATAACATATACAAGAAAATTTAAAACTCTACCATTTCTGGCAATTCAAAGAATTTTCTGGAAACTCTAAAAAAAGCAAAGGAAAACAGGCTTATCTGAGAATACGTGTCTCCTTGATGCACTTGTCCAAATAAGATCCAAACTCCAAAGAGCTAGCTTCCTTCAAATCAATGATGTTCAAGAAGTGCTAGTTAGCACTATCTATCTTCTTTATCTTAATTCTGTCTTATGTGTATTTCTAGCCTAGTTTCAAAATGAAATATCAATGATCCCCAGATATGGTTTTAATCAAGTAAGAAGCAATAGAGTTGATACAGGAAATTAGTTTTTAATAAACATATGCAATGTTTAAAACTGGTCCTAAAAGACAAAATATAGCAATGTAGTATAGCTGTAGTTACCCACTCTGGCCGAATGAGCACAGATACAATATGTCATTTATGATAATTAATCGGTTCATCCACAAAGAGAAGCAGTTGGTACCAGTAAGTTAGGACACGAAGCACAACCGGCACATCCAAAGCCGCATTCGTTAGTGCCCACTGCGCGAGGCAGAGCGCTGGGAGTGAGCCAGAGCTGAGGCGGAAGTAGCCCTCACAGAACTGTGAGTGAGGCCAAGAAGCCTGTGTCACCATACTGGCCATCAGCAGAGTGAGCAGCGGGGGAGAAAAGATGAATAGGATGTTCAAGAAAGCAAGACAACGATAGGACTCGTGAGGATAAATGAACTCGTAAGAATGACCTGAAACGTCTCTGGAACGACTTTGGTCTCCAACTGCCTCCAGATCATCAACTTCAGTGACACAGATGACTTGTGGAAAACGCTGTGCTCCATCATGTAACTCCACGGCACCTGGATCAGAACTTCACAAAGCCAAAGTCGCTGCCCCTGTCGCATAGTAACAAGCAACCTGAGCCACGTGCTTAAACTTCACCTTGCTCTGACTTTACACCTTCCGGTTTTAAAAGCCCACCCTTCCTGCGTCAGTTCCTCCTTGTACATCTTGGGCATATTCCTCTTTTTCACCCACATTCGTGTGAGTCGGAGCTATCACAATGGTCTCCCGGTCCTAGAACTTCACAACTTACTACTTCTTTATCTTAATTCTGTATTCTCAAGAAATTACTTAAGATAATTTGAGTGATTTTTCTAACTAAATAAAAAGGAATCTGATTACTTAACCGCAATCACCTAGAAGTAATGCTTCTCCAGATTTAAATATTCTAATCAAGTACCACACATTCACCTGTATATGAAGATTTCTGTCCCTTTTAACACATTGCAGTAAATGTGGTCCTATGAAAATAAAATGACTTGATAGTGTGACTTCCTACACTCAATATACTTCCATCTTTATCAATATTTTCTTAACCAATTCTGGAAATTTAAAATACTTCCATTTTTTACTACTACAATCAATGATGACAAAATAGGTTTTTGCACAAATACACATATGAGTCATTAATTTTTTTTTTTTTTTTTTTTTTGAGACAGAGTCTGGCTCTGTAGCCCCACAGCTGGAGCTGAACTCAGTATGGAGCCAGGCTGGCCTGGGACTCACAGCAATCCTCCTGTCTCAGCCTCCCAAGTGCTGGGATTACAGGTGTACACAACCATGCCTGAATTATGTGATGCTGGAGATTCAAAGTCAGTTATTTATAGTTTACCTAAGCGATTGCTAGACAAGAACTTTAGTTGCTGAGTCATCCCTATAGCCCCTCATTGACTATTTGAATAAACTGCTATTCTAAATTTATAGTTACTAAGTTAGCCCAATTCTGACAATATAACTTTTGCCACACTTAATGCTTTTAAAGAGTCTTGGTAAACACTTCTCTTGCATATAATAAGCAAGTTATCAAATATTCACCAGATTTGAAGAGTATTAATTTTCAGTCATGAATGTTTATTTCTTAAGTGATATTTAGCTTCTTGATCTTTCCCAAGACATCTCCTCTGCTTCTTCTAATTGGAATATCTCTTTTGACTTGGATTTTATTTCTTTTAGAAATCTTTATTCTGCTTTTAAGCCTCTTCATATTTTGTCATCCAGTTGTTTTTTTTTTTTTAATTCTAAAGACCGTGTCCAAAATACTGCAGATTTCCTTTCTAATATTAAACTCAAATGACTCAGCCCTTGACTGAGGATTACCTGAGACTGTTAGCTACTTATGCTTCAAGTTTATTTCCTTTTTGCATGAAAATATATACTATATATATATTTTTTTTTATTATTTTTATACAGAGACACATTTTAATCTATTTCCTTGGATTAGTAATCTTTAACTTTCTTATTCTGTATCCTTTCTCTCTTCTTTTTTTTGAGAGAGAGAGAGATTGTCATACTACTCCAGCCTAGTCAGAATTCACCCTGTACCTCCAGAGCCTCATCTGGCCTTGAACTCACTGATGATCTTTCTGTCTCAGGCTCCCTAGTGCTGGGATGCCAGGTGTGCTACTGCATGCCCAGCTTATATGGTGCTGGGAAATCAAACCCAGGACCTTGTCCTTGCCAGGCAAGTGCTCTAACCATGGGGTTCTGCCCCCAGCCCTTTTGCTCATTTTTTATCATCCTTGGGAAAAATTATGCAAAGCAGAAATGACAAAAGCAGAAAGGCAAAAGTGATAGTGCTTTGTAATTATATTTTCAGTATTCAGGTTCAATGCTTGCGGTTCTCCGGTGGTGCAGACTGACACAGCAGCGAGGCAGGGAGTCGGGATAGGCAGCAGCGGCAACAACTGTCCTAACAGCAAAACCGCGGGGTTGGAATGAGGAGGATTGATGTCACACCCTGAAAAATGCTTTAAATGGAATGATTTTTGTTCTATTTTAAAAGCATTTTTGGGTAAGTTGAGAGAATTGCAGTCAGAAACTTCTAATTGAACATCATATAACTACTTTTAGTTTCTTCCATTAAAAGACTTCATATTTCTCCAAGTATTTTTTTAAACTTTCATATCACAGGACAGCCCTCAACTGTGGCTTCATAAGCCCCATCATATAGAGAAACTATCTACAATAGACTGATTAAAAACAAATTTAGTTGCCAAAATTCCTGCTAACGTAGTCTTTTTTGAAGTAATTGGTTTCCTTAATATGAAAGTAGTACATATTTATTACAGAAATCTCTGTAAGGACACAAATGTAAAAAAAATAAATAAATAAACTGTCTCACCCATAGTTCCACTTTCCTACAAACTATACTTGACACCTCTGTCGAGTTTTTTGTACACAAACAGTAATAAAATACATATTAGGCTTATAAAGATGGAATGTGTACTTACTAGAAATTTTGAAAAAGAAAGTTAAAACTAAGTGGTTCTTAATTTAATATCTAATTTTTATATATGTACACATATATTTATTACTGCATGTATTTTATGCTAAATTATCTCATCATTTATATTCTTTGGTGTTTTTCCTTGTTCAGTGTAGATCTCATAATTACACTAACTCATTTGCCCCTGTTCTACCATTGCCGCCCCTGGTAATTATTGGCACAATTGCTTAAGTAAGTCTTTTGCATTTCTAAAAAGCAGGTCCTGGCACTCTCTACCCACCTCCCCTCACTTACAGCGGATCCTGCATCGTCCCCTTGCTAGCGTGGTGTTTCTACAATGATTTGCCTTCACCCACTCTCTCTCTAGCTCTTCTTCCTCAACACCCTGCAGTTTATTTCTAATTGTCCAAAAGATCACCAGAGATTTTCACATGAACATGAAAGAAAGTTGTTTCTCTGAAGAATCTCTGAGCAACTCCCAGTGACCTTTGCGGCATCCTCCAGTCTATAGCGGCCATTGTTCCAAGACCCTGCCCCCTGAGGCAGTCTTCTGTTGCAGCCTCCTTGGAGTCACGTGGTCCTAGGATTCTGTTTCTTTTCGATCACCCCCACGCATAATTCTCGGCTGATTCATCGGAGTCTCTGCCCTCTGACACTGAGGTTGTCATGGCTCGGCTCTGAGGTTATTTTCCCTGCACACTCTTTCTTTCTTCCAAGTTAATCTCAGACACACTTATTTGGAAATCCATCTGGTTTAGTAATGAACTTCCTATATTTATAGCCCACTCAATTCCTTCATCTTTTTTTTCATCCAGCTTTATTTTTTTCTGGAGCAAAGCAAGGAACTTGTTTCATAATTCAAAAACATTTTGATATCCTGTTCCCACGCAGCACAATATTGTATACATCCTTGGATCTGTACCTTTCAATCACCTTTGTTTCTCCTGTAGTGTGACGTTAAATTTTCATTTGCCCTCCCTTCCCCCCCAAAAAAATCTAATAAAGCTTGTATGTGTATGAGTACTTGAAGACATGAAAAAGGGAATAAAATTAATTTTATTATGCTTGGATATTTTTTCATTCTGAAATGTCTAAAAATTTTATTAATCTCATAGTGAAATAATATTGAGCAGTTACACTAGGCATAGTGCAAAAAAAAGATTGACTCAATTAACTCATCACTTTCTTCCTAGCAGTAGCAGTATGATGCTGCTCAAAGAAGAAAAAGTAAATGACAGTATTAGAGTTTCTGAGAAGCATGCCTTGCTCCACAGTCCATCTTCACATGTGTACCTGCGAGTCCCAGACAGGCACAGAAAACATTTAGAAGTAGCTGTTCGATGGGACCCAATACACAACTACTTACAGAGATTGGAAAGTCTTCTGTGGGACATAAATTACACAGAGCAATTTTCTGATGTGAAATTATTTTGAGAGATAGTTTTCTGGTGACACCCAGAAAAACTTTAGCTACAAAGAATCAAGACTTCCTCCAAAACATAAAACAGGCATAGGGATTCTAGGTAAGCTCAAAGAAGACTGTAAGCCAAGGCCCAGGGTGCAGCCTCTAACCTTAGCCCTTTGGGAGGCTGAAACCCGAAGACACAAGTAGAAGTCCAGTGACTTAGTGGCTTAGTAAGATCCTGTATCAATAGGAGTTGTGATCTGGAACTTAAGAAAAAAAACAAAGTGAAAGAGGGTGGAAGGTGGGGGTGGAGGGAGAGAGAGGTTGGGAGGGAGAGGGACAAAAGGAGAGTGGGAAAGCCCTTATATCACCTTGACAAGATATAAGATACGTATGTGCACAAAATGCCCAACTCCATTGTAAACCTTAAATTGTGCACTTATACATATCAACAAAATGGGGGGGGGGGGGGGGGGGGAGATCCTGTAACAAAGTTAAAATGAAGCAGAGCAAAGGCCCTGGGCTCAATCTGTACTAACACACACACACACACACACACACACACACACACACACACAATATATTAAAAAATTTACTGTTAAGTTCATACGTAGCTTCCACCCACCACATGACAACAAATGATTGAACTAATGACATCAGGTTTGATCATCTGTCTCTCCAGTTTAAGATTGTAAGATTCTAATATTATCTGGTCTGAAGCAAGGTTTCTTTAAAACAACGTTGGAGAAATCCCTGAGAAATCCTAGGAAGCCAGCCATTATCTTCTCCTAAGCATCGATGACTAAAACATGCTCTAAAAATAATATCTTGTGTTTTACAAAGTAATTGTTTCCACTAAACCAAAGATGCCTACTCGTAAAATGAAAATAGAAGTTTGAGGTGATCAGCAAGCACTAGAACTGAATGGAGAAGAGGGGAGCAGGCTGGGAAGTGAGCGGGAGGCTGTGGTGTCCCCAGCTGCGCCAGCTGTGTGTTCCATATTACAGTGTCACACCTTTGCTGTGTTTCAATTTGCATGCATTTGGAAGAATGAACTTCATTAAAAAAACAGATTTAATCTTCAGATGAAGGGAAAAGCAAGGTTTATTTTATTTCTCCATCTAAATATCATAGACACTTCAATGGCCAGTCTCCAAATTAATAAGTAAACAACACTGTAAATCTCTTAAGAAAACTGAGCTTTTTTGAACTTTAAAGCCAATTGTCTGATTTCCAGCACTGATGACATACATTTATATTGTACTTGGAAGACAGCGTCTCATTTTCTTCCAAGATGCTGGATGAGCTTCCACATTATACGTTGTTTCAGCTGCTCCCTTGACATTTCGCTCTCGATACTCACAAAACGGGCTGTGAGAACATATTTCCATGCACATGTGTTTCATTTTGCTACATTTTTAAAACTTCCTTGGTTAAGAAGTTTTCTGAGATATAACACTTGGTATGTTAATTACTTATATTGTTGATGGTAATGAAAAATAAAGGATTTTCTTTGTTTTTAATGACAATGTTATGCCTTGAAATAAACATCTGAATACAAAATTAAAATGTACCAATGTTCTGTTCTATTATTTTGATATTTAATGTTAATGTTAAATTTTCAAGTAATTTTGCAAATAAAGTATTCTAGTAGAGAGAAGTATCTCTAATATAATAATAAGTGTGTTAATTGGTTGTTCACCGTTTGTTGTATTTCAAGCTTCATATTTGTTTTCTCATTTTGGCATTTCTTAGGTCATTTTTACTATTTGTCCTAATTTGCAAGTAATATTCTGTGTCTCAGACATATTTATCAAATACCTAAAGCCATAATTAAAAAGAAACTTATCTATAAACATATACATGCGTATCATTTATTAACAGGTTCCCCATTTCAACAAACATTTAGTCAGATTTTTAAGTAAAAGCTGTAATCACTTAAATAATTCAGAATGTCAACATAATAACTATATGTGCTTTAACAATTACAGAGTGGTATTTGGTAGCAATAATCACTTAAGTTGTTTTAAAAATAACTAAAAATTAAACTTAAAATCCTTCCATGTACAACTCATTTGTCCTGTTCACCCACAGAAAGTCTTTTAAATACCCCTATTCCTTCTTCTGCTGCTCCCGGTGCTGATTGTGTGCTCTTGGGTGCGACCCTGGTACCTCTTTTCCGAGTAGGCAGCTGAAGAGACTCAGGCACTCACTGTGGCCAACTAAAAGCTCAAGGAGAGAGTCAAGACTGAGAACAACAATCATATTAATTTGAAGTGGGCGGGGCAGGATGGTTCTGAGGTACATTTTAAGATGAACAGGCTCAAACCCCTTAGTAAGCCAATGAAAGCCTATTCTGAATGACAGGCTTTGTGGATGGGGCAGGTCAGATTCCAATTTGATGGATATCCAGTCAATACACAGTTGGAACTGGAGGATGAAGGTACATCCGATATGTTCCACAGCAGACAGGAGGTATCTGCTAAAAAGGGACCCTGGGAACTTCACTCCAGAACTTTGTTCTTACAGGCCAAGAACACACATTCTCAATCAGAAAACTGCAATTTGGTTCCAGCACATCCTGTCCACTACAGAAGAGTGGTCTATCTTTTCATTTTCCCTCCTTTATTGCGCATGAAGTATCTGATGTGTGTGCACAAGCGTACTGCATATTTTTTCTAAATGCCCAACAGTATATTTTAACTGACGTCGAATGGAAACTGGATAGGGAAATCGTGGGTCTGTGGAAGTCGCCTCCTTTCTCCATTAATGGCAGGCTCCTTCAGCTTGGATCTTTACCTTCCAGCACGTTATTTTGCTCTCATTGTTTTGACCAAAAAAAAAAAAAAAAAGTGAAAATCTTTGCTTACCTTGTTTGATTGGAGAATTTTATCATTTTTAATTTACCATTGTGAAACTAAGGACAATTTTATCACTTTTTTGTATGTAACTGTTACATGTAGGGCAATCTGTTTATACATAGAAGTGAATTGCTCTTCAAATGAAAAAAAAAATCCTAGATAATTTTCCCTTTAAGTCAAGTGTCTTGTTGTTTAAACAAACTTTTGTTTGAAATGAAAAATAACACCCATGCTATTTCCAGTACTCGCACTGTACATGACAAGTTAATACGCTTGTATTAATACACTACCGGGTATTAGGTAGTTAATACACTACCGGGTCAGAAGTATTTAAAAGACACTTAAGCAGCATGTTAAGTATCAATATCTTGACTGAGACCCTGCCTCAAAAAATATTAATATCTTACATAGACCTGTATTTCATTATGTCATTTTTACAAAGAGATTTAAATTCTCTACAGACAGAAAAAAAAGAATGAACTGGGACCAACTCAGCTTGCAGCGCCGCCTTCACCTTCCTTCCCTTTTGCAGGTTTCAGCCTCAGCAAAGCCTTTTGCTCGGACTTTGCTCTGGCCTGGAGCGCGGTAATACTTTCCGTGCCTTTCCTTTGCTTGTCATGATATGGCTGAGTGCGGTCTGCCGCAGATTTTGCACATCCTCAGTTTTCTCAAAACATAGCCTTTGATTAAGCTGAACTGTTCTCTAATTTGAGAGTAGTGTTGTGAACCAAGTAAGAATATAGTCAAAACATGCTTATTAGATGCGCTGAAGTCCTTGTGACTATCTTTACCTCTTCGGAAAGAATATAAATTTTCATTTCTCTATTCACTATAGTCCTTAACTATTTTTCACTACTAAGGTATTTTTTCTTTTCAGGAGAGCTGTCTTATATAAAACATACACAGATATTGATCTCTTTGTGGCTTAGGAGAGGTATTAGTTAGCTTTCCCAATAAGGGGTCAAAATACAATCCCCAACTGAGGCAAAGCATTTATTTTGGATCCCAGTTTTAGTTCATGTTCAACTGGCTCCATGGCAGAAATAGCATGACAGAAGGAAATAGAAGCCAAAAGCTGCTATTGCAAATGGATTTGGAATGTCCCCCAGAGGCCTCTGCACCTGTTGATAATGTGCATTGTGGGGAGTTGGGCACGGTCTCAAGGGATGGATGATTGGGACTTGACCTGGAGGAATGTGTGCTGGCTCTGCCTTTCCTCTCAGTCTTGGCAATGTCCTGCCATGACATGGAGTTTTCTGTCTATGGCGGTAAGTCTGGACTGACCATGTGATTCCACCATTTGCCAGATGTCCACCCATGAATGGATTGTGACTCTCTGAAACTGTGAGCTAAAATAAATCTTTCCTGCTTAAAGCTGTGAATATCAGATATTCTGCCCCATCAATGAAAAAGTAATTAAGATAGAAACAAGTACCAGAGAAGTGGGGTCATTTCTGTGACTTTGCCTGACCATTTGGTCTGGAAGCCTTTGCAACACATTTGTGGGAGGAGTTTGGAAAGGTTTTTAAAGATACTGGCTGGAGAAGTCTTGGAGTGCTCTGAGTCAGGCTTGATGGGTAATCCTGGTCAGAGTTCAGAAGACCAGCATGCTGATGGAAGTGTGGATTGGAAAAAACATACTCAAGAAGTTTCAGATGGGAAGGAGATGTGTATCAAGTAGCCTAAAACCTATGTGTGCTACATTTCGGTAGAAAGTTTGTCAGTATGTCAAAAGCCTTTGCCTAAAACTGAAATTAAAGGTGGTGGGCTAAATAATCTAGTAGGGGAAATATCAAAGCATACTGATGTTCAGGCTCACACACGGTTACTGTTTGTGGCTTTCAGCCAACTCCATGACAAAAGGAGAGAAAAAAAGGGCAGATAACCATGTTATAAAAAGTTTGCTATCTGTCAGACTGAAAGTGCCGGTACTACCTGGGCAGATTCTGAAAAACGACATCCCCTTGAAAACCTTTACTGGAGGAACTAAATGGTATTTATTTCTAATTCATAGCTGCTTTTCTTTAAAATGAAAATTGTATATTATTGCTTCTAAAAAAGAAATGTGATGCTGTTATAGTTTATATCTAAAATATCTCCAAATAGTATCATGTGTTCTGAGGTAGAGCTAATGGAATGTTGATGGATCAAGGAGTTGTTGCTATGAGCAAAAGCTCATAGCATGTGAAGCCTAGCACTCAGTAGGATAAGCTGATGCCACTCAGCGTGAGCAGGCATTGCACAGCAGCATGTGGTGACAGCAGGGACAGGGACCTGCACAGTGAGGGCTGACAGTGTCTGGCAGAGGCCAGAGTCACTTGGCAATGGCCAGCACTGTCAGAGAACAGTAATCAGCAGACACAACTGACAACATCGAGAATTAACCGGACTCAACTGAAGGCATCGGGGTCCTAGCACAGCAGCATTGTGCTGATTCATGATTTTTGTCTGAATCAAGGAAAAAAAATCTCAGTTTCTTGGTGGCAGGAGGAAATATTCAATATGATTTATTAAAAATCCTGAAGAATTATTTTTATGAGATGATAAAGCAATGCTGATTAAAATGAAGCCACTATATGAACTGGATTCCTTATTAAGTAATATTTATTTCTGGTGTGGACCAGTTGTAAATGGTACTGATTTTGTGCATGGCTCTTACAAGTTAAATATGCTTTTCTTTTTTTGCTGAGCATTTATTTTTCATTTCATTTTTATTCGTTTGTCTCTCACTAGTCCTAAACTCATTATGCAGCGCAAGCTGGCCTTGAGCCCATGGCAATCCTTCTGCCTCAGACTCCTCACTTCTCAGATTACAGGCGTGTGTCTCCATGTTCAGCTTGCGTGATGCAAGGAATTGAATTCAAGGTCATGCGTTTATTAGGCAGATGTTTTAACCGTTGAGCTACATGCTCAGATCCTCTCATCTTTTAAAAAATCATATCTTCAAGTAAATGTGTTAGCAAACTTTGGGAAAATAATGATTGTATTAGAGGCGACATATCATTTAAATCTACATGGAATTTTTCAAAGAACAAAAATAAAAATAAAGCACTGCAGCTATAGAAATGACCACAAGAAAAAAAAAGCTTTGTATTTATGTATTTTTCCCCTATCCTTAAGGATGGCAATTTAATTCTTAGTCAAGCCTTCCACGTATCAATAAATAAGGAATGGATATGGGATAAAAGACCATAAAAGGTGTCCATCTCTATGTCACTTTGGAGAATATTCCCTCAGTGAGGAATCTATAAAAAAATAACATGCTGCTATCTTGCTAAATGCTTGCTAGTGACACAACGATGCTACAAGGTATGTTTAAAAGCTAACGACCAAGACTGGATTGGTAGCTCAGTGGTAGAATACATACTTGATCTGTTTACGGTTGTGGGTTCAGTATCTAACCTCAAAATAAAACAGAAATCAACAACAACTACAACAGCAATAACAACAAAGCTAATGGCTTCTAAGAACTAATGATTTCCCTGAGGTGTAACAATCTGCACCCTTTACAATTGTGACCACACACGCCCAGAGCTTAGTGTACCTTCGGGAAATTTGAGGCTATGCCAGTACCATAGGGCTGTCATTCATTCTCCATCAATGCCTACTTCTAAATTTTTAAAACTGTGCAACTTGCTATGTTTATAATATTCTGATTGACTATCTTAACTCAAGACTACTGTTCCAGTGTTGCTCTGACCAACAAGAAGAAAATAGGTATGACATACATAGCAGTGTTTTCTAGGGATTTCTTTTGAGGACTCTCATTCCAAATAAATGTCATCCTAAGCCATCACTATAATCAATAAAGGAATTGAAATAATTCATTCACAGATGTACGCATTATAAAAAGCCATTAAGACTGAAAACTGTGATAATTGCCCCAGAGTCTTCCCTTGCTGTCCTGCGTTTCTCTGTGTGAAGCAGCAGTTGCAGCGTGTAACTGGAAATAAATTAAAGGGAGTAGATTATAAAGCAGTTACTTAAAAGTGTAACGAGCAGCATCCGTAGCTCAGAGAACTTTCCCAAGCTCTCGGGACATCATATAATGAACATGCGTCAGCTGTGGGTCATTGTGGAAATGAAGCTACTGACTAATAGCACAACTAATGATATTCAGTAGAAGAGCTAATAAGCAAGCTGAAACTCCAAGGCGCCATCTTTCTTCCAGTCTTTGCTAAGTTTCTCAAGGCGTGAGTATGCAGGACAGCTCTCCTCTGCTGTCAGAGTCCCCAGGCAATACAAATCTCAGATTCTGGCAGTCCTGGGCATGGACTGATCTGTGGGCAACATCAGGGAGGTGAAGTTCCTTCTGGGATTTCTGTGCCACACCCTAGCTTAGCTTCTGCACTCAAGTGTACTTTGTAATGACAAGAAAGCACCTAGAGCCCTACACAGCCAGTGAACTGACAGAGGAAGAAGACAGAGATAAAAAGATGCTTCTAGCTAAATAGGTCCCTGTTAGCCACCTTCTATAATATCCTCATGACACATTGTCCCCAGTATTGTCTCAGTGTCATGTTTATGGACAAGGGAGTCTAGGAAGCAGTGTCATTTAGCTGATGCTGGTCTCCAATGATCCACTGAGGATATGCTACTGAAAAAGACACAGCATGCAAGGCTGTGGCTGAGTCGTAAGTGTGGCTTCTAACTAGCATCCTGAGAAAAACGCATGAATGTTTTCTTTTAATTTCTTTTCTTTAGCTTCTAATATACTCATTTAAACCTCCTCCCTCCTGTTTGTTTCTGCCTCTATTTTCTACCTTTGGTCCTACTTCCATACATTTTCCTTATATTACTTATTATATAAAATAAATGCATCTTTTATGCTCACTTTACTGTGTTATTTCATGTTTCCATTGGTTTGATATTGACTAGACTGATCTTTGAATGCTACTTCTTTAGTAAAATTGATTAAACTGAATCAATATGTCTTTGCTGTATATAATTATATTAGTCTCTTACTCTTGGATTGACCATCTATAAAATAATAATATTAATATAAAAAAACCTCAGGCCTTCCCTGGTGATTTTGTAAGGAATGTTTGATGTCTTCCTCTTTTCTCTTTTTTTTCTATAAAATTTCATGCTCTGCATTCATAACTGAATTCTTTTTGTTGTTTTAAAATGTTAATTCATTTTTGTGAATCTTTAACACGGAATCATTTGTCAAATACAGAACATCTTTTTACACTTGAGCATTGTATGTATGAGTATATTAATACATTAATTGTGTACTACCAAAAATATCTTGCAAAAAATTGGGAGGCATGTGGTGTGATACAGCATTATTTGCAACTTCAATAGTAATTGAAGCTAGTTTTGTGCGGTTTTATCCTTTCTTTCTTTTTTTGAGACAGGGTCTTGCTCTGTAGCCAGGCTGGTCCTGAACTTGTGATGTAGCCCAGTCTGGCCTTGGACTCAGGGCAATCATTTTGCCTCTGTCTCTCAAATGCTAGGCCTATAAGCGTGAGCCACCATGCCCAGCTTTATGTGGAGCTGGGGAATTGAACTGAGGATTTTGAACTTGCAAGGCAAATGCTTTAACTCTCTGTGATTCCTCCAGGCCCTAAAAATTGGTAGTGGGTAAAGCACCTAGAGAATTGTGTCCATTCACCCTCCCTATGAGTATGATTATCAAACTGTAGTGCATAAGGGTTACTTAGAGTTCTTGATCGAATTCTGAGTCCATATACCCCATTTCTGTAGATTATTCTTTGGTAGATATAATGTGGAACCCTGAAATTTGTATTGAAATATGCATTTGATGTACCCAGGTGTGCAGACTAGATATCCAATATGGAGTAAAGTGTAATGAACCCAAGAGAGGCTCCTCATGCTATAGGAGGTGAAACCAAACAAATAATAAAAACTGAAAAAAGGCACACACAACCAGGTTAGAGTCTTCTGTTGTTCAAGACAAAATAGGCAATGCCAATTGTAATGGTGCAGAGATAACAAACCACTTTTAAGTCTTAAGATAAAGTCTTGTTGTCTACCGCTACCAGAACAGGGAGAGTGGGTAACTCCTATGGAAGGCTCCGTCTAAGCCTGTGCTTAGGGTTTTTATTCTAGAGGAGTGCTCTGCAAACATGGATCTTCTAGAAAAGAAAATTCCTTAAAGTAGAATGATGTAAAATTGAGCAATTATTGGAAATCCTGGTTGTGAGTTACAAGATCCTCCTGTTGACAGCTATTATATTTACTGCAAATTAAAGGTAATTCTCTAATGTGTGTGATGTCTGCAGGTCTGGAAAATGGATCCTCACCATTGTTTTGCACTCCCTTGCACCTGAGACAATTAAAGTCATACAATCCTCAGGTCTTTTCTTTCTATCTGACAGATTGGACTCATGAACAAGAGAGAATGATTATTATCTTAAGTCATAGTTGGACTGCATTTTTAAGTCACCTGACTTTAGTTAATTTGCTTTTTTGGGGGGGTGGGGGTGGACAGGATCTTGCTCTGTAGCCCAGGCTGACCCTGAGCTCACTATGGAGCCCAGGCTGGCCTTGGACTCACCACAATCTTTCTATCTCAGCCTCCTGAGGGCTGGGATTACAGACATGTGCTACCACACCCAGCTCTACATGATGCTGGGGAAATCGAACCCAGGGGCCTTGCTCTTTCTAAGCAAGTGCTTTTGTCCACTATGCCATCCCTTCATCCTAACTTGCTTTCTCCCCCCCCCCCATTTTATTGATATGTATAAGCGCAAAGTTTAAGGTTTACAATGTGGAGGATTTTGCGGGCAAATGGAAGAAATTTGAGCACATCATGCTCAGTGAAGTGAGTCAGAAGCAGAAGGTGAAACATCGAATGGTCTCTCTGATATGAGAGTCCCAGAGCACAACTATCTCATGAAACCTAAAACGAAAAACAAAGTGAACCAGGGGGCTAGGGTTGGGAGGGAGGGGTGGGTGGGGAGGGCGAGAAACAAAAGGAGAGTGGAACAGTCCTTGTCATCAACTTCCTTTCTTAAAGAATGTACAAATTATTCCATCTATTGCTCTCATATTTCACAATTGAGTGCATCACGTTAGTTGCTAGAAGGAGTCATCTAAAACTAGACCAGCTATCAGAGTAGGTGTTACATACAACAAAACGGCACGTATGAATCCAATGCTTGTGATTCTCCTCCTTCACATGGGGGCGCCAGATTTGAATTTCCAGTTTAACTATGCTGTCTGCTTTGCAGATGGATGGACTGAAATGTCTCCTGGATTGCCAAAGTGTAGTCTCACAAGCAACGGTTATTTTAATCTTCAAACCCTTCTCAAAGTTGCTTCTTCCCTGCTGCTGTCCAGTGGTTGGGGTTGCACGATACACTACCCAGCGCTGCAGTACGGCTCTCACTATACTTCATTGTACCTAGCTCTTCACTTTGGTCCTATTCCCATCTTATTTAGGCTGCTAAAATTCCCATCCAAAATATTTCTTTTCACTCTTTCCCCTATTCTAATTTATGTCCTATACTACCAAAACTGTGTTTAAAACAATTTTGCATGTCTTCCTCTGTAGATTAGAATTCCAATGGCCATCCACAGCAGATAAAATTGTCACTTCCTCGCCATCATGCATTCTAGCATAACCTATATATTATCACTCTAGCTTAAGTACATAAGAACATCTCCTGCCACTAACATCAAAATCAACCAGGCAAGTACAGTAGTTTAGACTTGGAATATCACACCAAAGAAAAAGGCTTTTTCTTAGATATGACGTTATTGATAGTTGGTAGAGAATTTAAGTGGTGGGTTGAATGGTAGGATTGAGGTTATGGGATGTTCTCTTGAAAGAGATGTGTGTTGAGTGCTTCTATGGAAGAGTTAGAAAAGTTTAGACAATTTTGGACAAAATGCAGTCAGGGAACAGGGACAAAGCAATGATTAGATATCTCCATTTATCTTTCTTGTTTGTCTGACAGGTGAGGCAAAGAGTTCAAAGTGGAGCTAAAACTGTCACTTCTGCAGACACAGGTAGTCACTCATTCTTACCCACAGAAGAGGATGTTGAGTTAGTTCTGTAATTGCATGGTGTCCATTTTGTGTCTTATTCTGTTCTGGTCACAGAGTGGCCTTGCCCAAGTCTTGATTATGCTGTGAGAATGTTGTTTATGTTTAGTTAGGAAGACAAAAGTCAAGTTGTCAGTTTCCAGCAGAGAGCTGCTAGGGTGGTTTTTCGTTTTCTCTCTTTCATGTTAAGTTCTATATCCAGGTTTCCCAAGCAATTTGTAGCCCGCTGAAAGACATACGCCCTTCCTAACACAGGAATCAAACTGACAAAAGCAGTTTCCAGACTGTGAAAAAACTCAACTGTGCATTTCCCAGGAATTATTCCTTCTCATTCTTTAGGATTTTCCTCTCTTCTTGTACATTTGCATGTGTGTACAAGAACTCTATAGTATATTGGCAATGACTTAAACAAGAAAAAAGAAGTCATATGTAAAATTAAAACAAAAAAATTGGCTATTCACTTATCTACCATGAGCCTTCTCTTCCTCTCAGTTTAATCACTGCTGTCACTTGACGTGTGACTTACAGTCACTTGTACTGCATGCAGGTATCTTTGGCTGCATTTTGCTCACTGAGTAGCACACACATTTAAATGCATAGAACACATTGTCCATGAATTTTAGCATCCTTTCTTGATATCTTTAAGATTGTCTTACAAGTTTTGCTTGCTTGTCTGTATTCTTCCTTCATCAGACTGCAGTTCCTTAGTATCATTAGTATCTGGTAAATATGCACCTTGCCCAGCACAGAGTGGGCCCCGTAATAAAGGTACAGAGAACTTTAATAGAGTTGTCAACAGATCGCAAAGGAAGCCAAATTACTAGATGATTTGTCTTGAAACCATTGAGCAAGTCAAACCAAGGGAGAAAGTTAAATCTCAATGAATAGAGGTAGAGGCAGTCCTCTCATTTAAGGATTAGCTTTTAAAGTGACGTGCAGTTTGGCAGTTTAGCATATTCTGTGCTTTGACTCTTAACAACTTGTGATTCAACTAAAATTCTGACCAGAGCCAGAATTAGGACACTGGAGTCAGAGAGCCTATCTAAAGTATAGATGGTCAGTATCACTGGCTAAAAGGTAAATTCATAATCCATAGTATATATGCATTAAAACAATGTCCTCATGTAGTTCAGATATAATATTTTATATTTTTGAGTAAATTTGTGGCTGATTAAATGAAAGTAAATATTAGAGACTTACATAGGGAACAAAAACTTTTTTATATTATTTATTAAGGTTATTTGCAACTTTATATGATAGAATATAGAAGAGAAACAAGTGAATTGATTGCAGTAGGGTTCGTCTGTGTGTGTGTGTGTGTGTGTGTGTGTGTGTGTGCGTGTGTGCTATGTGCCCTAGATAATAGAAACAGTTACAAGAAAATATATGCCCCTAGATTAAATGAATTGCCTTATTCTTTGTAATTGTCCAGATAAAATTGCCCATCTGAAAGAATCAAGCAATTTTAATTTGGGGAAAGATGATATTGAATCATACCATGTGACAAGAATTATTCAATAAATTAGATATTTCTTTTAAAACAATGAATATCCACTAAGGAAAGATCACAAAAATTTTCTAAAACATAAGAGGACATTATCATGTGAGTTTATAAAAGATTAGGTTAGAAAAATTGAGTTTAGGACCAGACTGGACTATAGAGCAAGATATTGTCAAAAAGACAGAAAAAAGAAAGAAAGAAAGAAAGAAAGAAAGAAAGAAAGAAAGAAAGAAAGAGAAATAATGCATGTTCTATGCAAATACTGGCACATGGAATGGAGCAAGCTAATACATTGTAGAATAGTTATTTATAAAGACTGATTTATGTGACTAGAATGTGATGGTTGTGCATAATTTAAAATGTCATCTTTTAATTTTTATATTGTATTACCAGACTTCAAGTGTTCACACGTGTACCTCAAATGCAAAAATAAATTAAATAAAATAATAATGACTATGATATTCAAGGATATAACTTTGCAAAAATGTTAATAGCTTATTAACAACAGAGATTCTTGTACTTGAAAGATACACAAATTAGTCAACGTAAAATTTACTTACTTGAATTTTATGTTTTTACAATATATTTAATAGCATTATTTTAAGTCTTTTTTGTGGAAATTGATTTTAAAAGGAAATTGTTTTTCTAATGAAACCTCATCGATATTATTTTAAAGAAGGAAGCCATATTTTGAAAACTCATTATCTCGGAAGAAGTGAAAATAAAATATTTTTGAATTAAGCATGGGATAAATGCATTAGGACACACATTGTTATTTATGAAACAACATAAAGATAAAATGTACCAGAATACTACTGATAGTTTAGAATTCAAAATGTTTCTCAACATTTAAAAGTATTCTAAGAAAAATCTCTTCTATAATCAATAAATGCATAAATGATACTAGTTTCAATACTTGCTAATTTAGTCTGTATCATGCTGTTTTGTAAATTTAAAATAATGATAATTATGATAGTGATGTCAGGACTATATTCTCTAACTTATTCTTTTATATATACTCTAATTTTATATGTTCCTTAATAGAAATCTAAGTAGTTGTCATGTGTTTATCAAGATAGCCCATTTCATGTGATAAATATGGTCAGTTATTATGTTTCAACCAAAAGTTAAATTTTGAGAAGAAAAAAGTAAACCCACATAGAAAGCCCAATTGAATTGGGCATGAACCAATGAGCGCACAGAGCTTGCCTTTCTTAAGTATCCAAATATATTTCTTAGGTATCTAAATACAATACGAATGATATAAAACCAAATAACAGAAAAAACAACATAAAAATTATAGATAAGCACACCAGAAAGTCATCTGGGCAAGCCAAAGTATAATTTGAGTTGAAAGCAATTCCCACTCAGCTCTAGAATGAAAGCTATATTTAAAGCCATTTGAGCTAAGCTTCGCACCAACTGAACAAAATATAAATATTGTGAGTAAAGCAAAAGTGATTATTACAAGCAATTAAATTAAAATATAGAGCAGTATCGTATGGAAAAGTCGAGGGCAATTGAGGCATTACAGAATGAGTAACTCCAAGAAAACAGGAGAGAAAATTCTTACTCCAAATGGAAAGGCAAATTGGCTTTCTCTGTCATCATGAATTGAGATAACTATACAAGCTACTCGCAAATAATTTGTCAGGCAAAATTATTTTCTATGACAAAAAGTGAGAAAGGTCTACAGCTAGAGCTTCTACATTCACTATGCAAAGCAGATTTTAAATTAAACTTCATATTTAACTGAAGAAGAATCTGCTCACATGGAAACAAAGGTTGCAAAAATAAGTCAAAATAAAATAAATTTATTCAGACTAAGTACACGTAAGTTTATGTTGGCTTAAAAGCAGCACCAATTGCAAACACCTGTAAGACTGTCCTCTTGCCACATTGTTTTAACATTAATATGCAGACAAAATCATATAAATGATAATAAATGCTCTTCTACCAAAACTCTTGCAAAGTTTTAAGTGTTACATCATTGATAGTGGAAAAATACGTATGTTTAAGGTGTTACTAACTTAAAACACAAATGCATTGAGGGAGGATTAAACAAGTAAATGCACCTTTAATACACTTTAAATTTTCCATCTGTTTACCTTTATGAAATTTTAATTCATCGACTGAATATAAACATTTTTCTAAGAGAACAGAATAGTCATGACCTGATTTAATCATTTCAGGTAAGTTGACCTGAGAACACAGAAAAGCCACCTCTTGTTCAAAGCTATACAAACCACTCAGTAACCACCAGTTTTTAGTTGACTCAAAACACTTTCTCTTCCAAAAGAACACAATTCTCAAGTGGCAATATTGAAATTTCATTTTACAGGCCAAATTAACAACAAATTCATGATTTTGTTCTTACATTCAAACAAACTACACGTTATAACTACTGACAATTTCTTTTCTTCTGCCTTAGAGTTCTGTGTCACTTGAATTCATATCAGAAAGTTCGCAGCTTGTTTTTCTTTGCACAAAGATGTCTCACGGCATGAAAGGCCTTAAGCAATAAGATCTACTACAAAAGACCTGATTGTATCTATCCATATAAGGCTATATTTACAGTATATATATTAACATATATTAAGTTGAAATCTGAATATAATGAATTATTAAAAGTGTTTGCCCAAGTATTAAAATAATTGCGGGAAACAACCTCAGTCACTATGCAAATTAATAACCTCGTTTTCAGGGTCTCAATATTTATTTAAACAATCTTGTTCCTAGCTTAGTTAGTTTCTAACTAATTTGCAGCTACTGACTTTCTCTATTACATTATTCTAGGCCGGCCTAACACTTACCAATGAAAAGAAAATTAGGTCACAATGAGTTTTAAAAACAACTTTTCCTGGAGTTATATTATGTCGAGCAACTTCAGATATCATAAAATAACACATCTGAGAATCACTTTGACCCCTGAGACCGATACTGTTATAAATTATTGCACCTAAACTACATTGATGGTCCTGACCTTACATAAGCGATCTGAGTGGCTCTAACACCATGTCTATTCATGGGTCTAACCCGAAAGCTGCTCCTACTCTCATCTGAAGAAAGCTTTGTCAGAACCAAAGCTAGTCATGCTTGCAGTGTGAATGCCAACATGAAGAATTTTAAGTAATTACTTTATGATGTGTAAAAATAATTAAGCACATATGCACATGTGTTATTTACATTAACAGATAACTTTCTGAAATTTTGGGTTCTGATCTACTTTGAGGAGAAGCAGGAGAATCCCAGACGGCTTTCAAAGCGATGTCTTTGAATGTGAATTTCTGTATTAAAACTCATGGCTTGGTACAATGAGGAATCACTTTCTAGTGTTGCTGTATAAAGATTATTCTGAGGCATTTTTACGTACATTTATCTACTCTCAACTACTCTCAACAAATCACAAAGTGATTACTTCCTTCCAGTATAATTGATGCGTAACCTAGAATAGTAAAGAGTGCTTAGCCTGCTAATTCATGTTCATCTTAATCAATGAGGGTTTTTTATTGGGAGATGCTTTATAAGTGTATGTTATTGCCCCTATCCGGTAATAATCTTCTTTACAGTAATGACATCATAATTGCATGATTTTGAAATCCATTCTGGTCATTAATGATAGTTGTTTGAGAGATAGCATTTTAATAACTAAATAAAATGTTGATGATCGCCCCATGATTGTTTTAATTTGCAATATCTGCAGGAGCCAAACAGGATAGAGTGATGAGTGCACGCCTCCTCCAGCTAGCCACCTAACACCTGCAGGGAGAGGAGAATTAAGGAATCTCTTTCACGTGGCAGGGCCTGATTAGTTTTGGGTGTCATTGATATTATTTCTGCAACTAATTTGCATAAAATCTCATTTTGCATCACAGTAACAAATAAGATTTTTTTGATTTGTGTTATTGCATTATTACCATCATTTTTTACAATTACCCCAGAAATTAGTGTTAACAAAACCAAATTTAAGCATGCCTTTTTTTTACTCTGACAGCAGGACTTCCACTTAATATTAACATTTATTTTTATGAGATGAACATCCTGAAATGTTTATATTTTGGAATATTTTCATGTTTTGATGTATTATTCAAGAAAAATTTTTGCTTGCCTTAAAAATAGTTTGTGTTGCTCTGTCAAGAAGAATTTCAACATTTATTACATAATAAAGGGAACCTACCGTGAGTCTACTTTACTTGCATGGTAATACTAACGATTTTCAAACACAAAATAGGGATAGCTCATTGATGGAGTACATAGTCGGATGAAGTTATTGTTTAGATCTACAGCTGTATAAAGATTATTATGTGACTGTCAATTTCTAATAGATATGATTTCAGGACTATTTAGTCTGAAGCAAAGCTAAGGCCTGATAACTAGTATCAATTGAATTATTTGTGATTTTGGATTTTTCTTTTAGTTAATAATGAGTCATTCTATGACAATTAAATCATTCATAATGAGGGAGAACAAATAAAAATTAAAATCAAAGTAAGAGGACTCATGCTGTTTCTAATTCTTGAGTATATTTTATGCTTTTGTGACATAAAAATTTATGTTTTATATTTAATGCTATGTATATGTAACATATAATACTATAAATCTAATTATAAATATATATAGTATGGAAATAGAAAAAATATATATTCATCCTACATGTACAAAGATTTTATTTTGGGAATGTCAGAAAAATTACAATTTAGGTTACATATTCACAATCTGGGGTGGCCATTAGGATAGCTCATGAACAAAGGAAAGTTTAGGGTACTATTGAATAAAAATATGTTATATAAGGTATTTTGAAAGGCAGCTCATTGGCACTTTTGTTACTCAGCAGAACTGATGTATACTCATTGAATTGTAGCTCGAACACTACTAAAGTTCAGCAGACTCTTTCATTATCTTGAGCCTAGGAACAATCATCTTACCGTAAACAAGAACAACTGTTATTCGTTTTCATCATGAAACTGAAGCCTGCTCAATATATTTTGTATCTGGCAGTATTCCTGTTATTTACACCTATCTTTGAAATCATAATAACCCCTCTATTATTTATTTAACAAGCAATCTTATCAGTGTGGTTTATAGCAAATATTACAGTTTGCTACCTGTTACGTCATCTGATGATTCAGACATTAACCTGTGAACAAGCAACTCACCAGCAGCCTCAGTCACATTTATTATCTTAGTACTTCTGACAATTTCAAAGCTTACAGATGACTGAGTTCAATCACATCTCTTTACTTCTTTGGGAACCCTCTATTTACAGAGTTCCTAATGATGTTTCATATACATTGTTACAGTTTGGATTTGAAACGTCCCCCAAAAGCCTCATGTATATGGTTGTTGTGAATGCCTATGGAAGCAGGTGAGTCCTGGGCAGGAGGGGTGGATTACAGGTACGTGGTGGTTTGGGGCATGTTCTAGATAATGGGTGTGTAGCATATTATTGAGCATGAAACAGGAAGGGGTGGATTACTGGGGCTGGACCTAGAAAGGGCGGAACCCTGGGGCTTGACTCGGAAGGGTATACACCAGTCCCACCCATCCTTGCTCTATTGGCTGGAGATGCTGCTGCATCTCCACCATGTGCTTCCACAGAGCCAGCGACCCGTGAAGGAACTGAAACCTCCTGAAACTGTGAGCTGAATGAAGCTTTCCTACTCTACGGTGTGGATAGTGTTCTGTTACAGCAACCACAAAGTATTTAAGACACGCATGCCTTAACAAAATAAGTCATTGGCCAAATAAGGGAGATTTCTTTTTAATTTTATTTATTTATTTATTTATTTTTGAGGCAGGGTCTCTCTGTGCAGCCCATGCTGCCCCTCAACTCACTATGAAGCCCAGGCCCCAAACTAACAGCAATACTCAGACCCCAGCTTTCCAAGTGCTGGGATAACCGATCTTGTGTCACCATGTTCAGCTTTAAGTGGTGCTGGGAAATTGAACTCAGGGCCTTTGGCTTGCTAGGCAAATTGTTTAACCATTGGGGTATTCCTCCAGCCCATGGAAGCCTTTTTTGCTCTGTCTAATTCATCATCTTTATTATTTCTCAGGTTATTGTACAATACATTAACAAGCTAATAATAAAAAGAGTGTATGAGATCAGGACCTCAGAGATCAGTTGTACAGATAAAATTTGGGTATGGATGACCCTCTCAGGGGACCTGACACTGGTATTACAGGGCATTTTGAGCTTTCAGTCAGATATAGCCCTGATTCCAGAGCAAGCAGAAGCTCATTCCTGGCATGGACTAAACTCCTGAAGAAATATATTAATTAATATTGTCATTTCTTACTTATTTTTATCCTTCAACCTGTTGAATATATATTGCTGAGTTTCCCATAAGAAATAATAAAAAACAATTTTACTAATAGAGTTTATCCATATCACTTTTAATGTTTACACGATATCATATTTCAGAATAATCACAAAACATCCAACAGCAATTCTAATGGCTTTGTGACTTAAGAATGTATTTACTAAAATAAATTTTATACAGCATTTGAAAACACAGGTTAAACATTCCTAAATCGTATGTTTTCTATACCAAATTCAATTTTACTCTACATCTAATAATTTTAAGGTGTAACTTATTTCCTTATGTAATAATATACTCACATACTCACATCATTTAGAATGATTCATTCTGTGTTTGTTAATCTTCATATAATTCCAACAAGGAATAACTGATTTTAACAAGGTCACAACTATTTAAAGCATCTCTTGCTTCAATAATAGTAGTTTTACATACCGACTGCTATCATTAGGACATCATACAGAAAAATCACATGCTTATGATTTGGGGTTTGGACAAGTACAAATATTTTGCAATATTCAATAAAATCCTTTCTAGTAGCATAAAATTGCTAATATTTAACCCCCAAATTCTACTTTTATTAATGCTGGTTAGACTTTTCAAACTACTAACTTATGTATGATGTTTATTAAAAATAACATTTTCTGTTATTCTATGGCTCACAGACTTAGTCAACAAGTGAATTTAGAAAAGGCAAATAAGGTTAAAATTGAATAGTTTCATTAGACAATTTGGACACTTTAAATTATAGATATGTCATACTTACTTAATATTTTCACTTACATGAATCTCTCATTAGTTAGTATAATAGTCCATTTAAGCCTAGTGGTTTACACCATGTAAAAACTTCTCTACCATGCTTGGGTGCAAGGTAACACATGATCCCTATTTCTATGTGCTATAATACCTTGTATTATGTTTTATATTGGCTCCCAGACGCTTCTGTACATTTCACAGTTCTATTAATAGTGGCTTGCATATATTTATAATTTAAGTTTAAATTCTAAATTTTGTTCAATATTAGAAATTATTATTCCTGTGGTTGTTTTTCTGTCATAAATATGGTACTTCAAAACAAATAAAAATCTAGATTGTTTTTCCTCTAAGTCTTCATTATTTTAAGCAGTATACATGATTACTGACAAGACGGAATAAGCTTAATACTTTCACTGAGCTACTTTTCAGCTCATCTCTATATCCTTACTTGTAGGAACAAGTAAATAGAGCCACTGTGTGTAGATCTTAGGTAATTTCACCTAGTCAGAAAGTTTACAATCCGCCCAAAATGCTATGTTTCACTATTTTATTTCAAATAAGTTTTATAATTTATTGACTGTTGCAAAATAGTTCTGGATGCTACTTGAAACCCAAGTTAATTCTACTGGTATCAGTTGCAAGAGAAATGATAAAATGTATACCAAATTCTACTTTCTATTCTATATATTAATTGAATCTCTTCCACTATTAATAACATTGATTTATAGTCAACATCATAGATTTAATTTACTTATATTATTTTTACCAACTAATCTCTAATATATGACCTAATAAATTATTATGACTAGAATACTTATGATATTTATAATAAAATTACCAAATATAGATTGTATTTTTGAGTACTAGGAATATTCGTCAAAGTACAAACGAAATCTGCTGCCTAATAAACTTATAGAGACAGAACCTATACATATTTTTTCCAGATTATTTGTGACCAGGTCAGAGAAAATATCTTCTCTTATGAGGATTCTAATAAATGACATAAATCTTGATTAATTAAACTAAAATGTAGTAAGAAGCCTATTTTATCTGATTGCTTTTGAAAAACAATTTCTATCTCTTAAAGCTTCAATTTGTCTCTGAATTTGAAAGATGTACACAGTAGCCCTCTTCCTATCTCATCGGTATACAAATAGGTTTTTTCTTTTTCTCTACTTAGAAAGAAAATATTCATGACATAGGTGGATGATCAAACTCCCCAACATTTTTTTTCAAGTAAGAACATTTACGTGGATAGCAATCAGAAAAATTAGCTAAATAGTTCAATGAAACCACTTCTGCAATTAGTTTCTGTTCAGCTTAAATGCATTAGCCTTCCAGTCCCCTGTGGGAACTATTAGAGGTCCTTGCTTATAGATAAAAGCTTGATATCTGTAGGCTGAAAGCCCCTGTTCATCCTTTTCCGTGCTTGTACATGTCTGAACAGCAAAACTAAAAGGAATCTCTCGTATGTGTGCTCTTTCTTCTTATGATATTCTAGGTATACCTCATCAAGAAATCATCATGCAGGCAAATTCATCAGAGAATCGATTCACTCTAATTAGGAAAGAATGCTTTCCTAATAATAATGTTCCTAATCCTGTGGAAATAAAATGGTCATAATTATGAACTAGAAATAAACTTGAAGGATAAGAATGTGCATTATAATGCAAATACTCGATGTGAATATCAAACTTTCATTGTAAAATCTAATGTCAGTCTGCATGTAAGACTTTGAAGTGTTTTTCCTAAGAACTATTACTGTACTTTCTCATCTAATAATATTATATGATACTTAATCATTTTTCAAATACAGATGAACTCCTACTGATAGTCACAAAATAAATAACTAGCTGACATTGATTTATTAAATGTCCCCCTCAGTATGAAACCCTTGCTTAACGTGTTTGAGGGGAGAGAGAGAGCTTTTGATACAGACTACTGTCAATGTGTTTTTCACTGTCATTTTTTTAAACTTAAACATGCATCATATTTGCAAGTTAATTATTACGTGAACATTATTGCAATTTGAATATATTTTTGTTGAGGACTCCTAGATCTAGTTGTGTTAAGTTCTCTAATATGGTAATTTCAAGTAATATTTATTTTTGAGATTTTTCCTTGTGTACAGCTTCAGTTTTATGAGTCTTGTGAGTTTCTAGTTCTCCCATTTTATGTTTGGTGGAATGATCAGATGTGGGTAAGAAACTACACACCCTGCAGACAAGCAGTCAGTGCCACAGGTAGAAAATGGGAGCACGTGCTCTGGCCCCCGAAACAAAAATGAAGAAAATATTTCAAAGGGGGGGGGGATGTTTTCACTGGTAAGTCACATCACAGAATTTAGCGCTGCCCTTTGCACCTACAACACGATGGCTACTGTTAACGTTAAACGGAGAGCTGTTTCCAGGGAACCATGAGAACAGAGATCTACTGAAGTACTAGGAGGGAGACTGGGAGGAGAGGGATCAGAGGCCATGAGTACGTCCAACTCTTTGTAGGAGCTTTGTTAAAGGAGGAAAACAGAAATAAACAACATCGAAAGCGTGGAGAAAGGACGATGGAATAAGATAGCTTTAAAAAATCTCCTTGATGACTTTGTAGAGAAGACAAAAGTGACTGGAGTATTCCCCATGAGTCCACTAAAGGAAATGTGGTCTAACCACAGTAGGGGGCTTGCTAGTGGCTGAAAGCACAGACAGTTTTTTCCTAATTTCCTAATAATGGGAGGGGAGAACATGTGGCATGGAAGAAGAAAAGTGAGTTTCATCTTACAGAAGTGACTCTGGTTGATAAATATTGAAGCAAAGTCACCATCTATGGGGTGGTTGGGAAGAACATTAGAGGCTGAGGAAAGTGGGGCTGGCAGAAAGCTATAAATTGTAAACGTGGCGTGATTTATCTGTCACGTGTCATTTTTCTCTTTTGTGATATTTAAATGACAACAGGTCATTCTGTGAATATTTGAAAAAATTTAAATGAAGAAAATAAACACATATTTGAATCCTCCTTAGGGTATATGAAGGCTGGATATTGTTCATTTGGGTTATCAGTTTAGCCACAAGACAAAATAAATAAACTAGTAAGTATACAAACTAATGAAGAAGCTGGTAAAAACAGCGGTCACAACTAGGAAAATCTATTTTTTTGCTTTGTCTTTAAATCTGCCTTGAGTAAGTGTTAATACCACAGTGGTGACAGCCAGCCCACATGATGGACTCCGCGCCTTCCTGCCCCACCACATGGGTGTTCTTGTCCGATCCCCTCTCACAGGGAACTTGGGCTGATCTGTATGACTCACAGATTGATGTGCATTGGATTTCCAAGGCTAAGTCTCGAAAAGCATTGCAATTTCTGCTTCAGCCTTTAGTATTTAAGCTTTTCGTGCTAAGAGGCCACTCAAGTGATCCCACAGAAAGGCCCATGTGAAGTTAAAAATATACCAGCAAAATATACTAACAAAATATATAAAAATATACCAACAAAAACATGCCAGGTTCACGGCAGCATCGATGGAAAGCGAGCACCTCACCTCTTCAGTTTCAAGTTGCAAGTGATAGCAGTTTCATCCCATAAGAGAAACCTTGAGCCCAAACTTCCTACCCATGTCACCGAAATTGCTGTGCTAGAGAAACTGTAGGACATAACAAGTCATTATTATTTATTCAAACATTAAACTTTGGAAGATTTATTTCTAAGCCCTATGTTACGAGCAGAAGCAAATTCGTCCTAAACTAATCTCAAAAAATTTTATGGTAAACAAAAGCCTGATAAAATTATGGGATTTTCCAATTACTGCTGTACCATAGAGGGATCATTTGATGACAAAATATGAGATTTAAAGAAAAACTGACGTGCTAGTCAGACTGAAAAGCATACTAAAGCAAAACACAAAATGATAACATGGTATATTTTTAAAGAAATCAGATAAATATTTTTATTTCTTAGAAAGCTTCATCTTGCCAATATTTCAATATCAAGTATCTTGATATATTTAAAATCTTCTGTTATTTTTACTGTGCACTGTTTACCAAGAATTGTAGTAAGCACTGAGTGTACAGCATTGACGAAGAAGGGCAATGTTCCCTTTTATATGGAGTTTAAAATCAGCAAGGAATAAAAGCAATAAGCAGAATTATGCTACAATATCAGAAAGCAGTAAGTGCAATAAAGAAAAAATTTTTAAAAAGGTAAAATTAAACAAATGATGGCTAGGTCTACTTAAGAGAGCAGGATCAGAGCCTAACAGGTCAAGTGCTGTTACATGTGGAATCTATACAAATTTGATCAACGCACTGTTGCCTTCTATTGTAAACTGAGGTCAACTTCAGAGCTTCCTTATCTCTCCCTTCCCTACATGTTTGGTGAGAAATTCAATCTTAGCCATTTTGTGGAAGGACCTTTCTCTTTATTAAAATCTTGTACAACTCCACACTTACCTTAGAAAGCCAAAAGAGAAACAACAAGTCAATATAACATGGTATATTGGTCCTACCATGACACAAGGAGGCCAAGAAAAGGAACTGGGCCACACCTGGCAGGAAACAACACAAGCATGTTCATTGTCTTTTACTACATGGACCATGAAAACAAAGGGTGTGGATGCTCCAGCATGACTTGCAGCTTGCTCGCAGCTGTGATTCCCATCATTCAACTACTAGAAACTCAAGCGCTTCCTTAAACTTTATTCCCATACCCTATTTTCTTACAAATGCCTCAAATGTGTCTTTCTTTAAGGTAGCATAATATTCCATTATGTAGATTTATCACTCTTTTAATGCATTCAGCTATTGATAGACATGCAGATTGTTTCGGATCTAGCTGTTATGAGTTGTGTTGCTATAAATGTTGGTATGACTGTGTCTCTATGATATGATGACACTAGCTGTTTTGGAAAGACCCTCAGGATGTTTAGAGAAGTGAATCAAACACAAAATATTGCACATTGCATATCATCTCTTATATGAGATTGCCAAACACACAATCTATTCCTGAGGCAGTATATAGAGGGAAACATAGATTTGATCCAAGCTTTAAAGCACACAATTAAGACACCAGGCAGTCCATACATTTCCACAGTCACTTCTCTCCTTTCTCCAAAATCTAGAATTCAACTGACCTTAGCCAATCCAGGCGTTTTTTTTTTTTTTCCATGAGTCTCTTATTTATTCCATTGGAGTAAAGGAGAAAGTCCTTAATGAAAAGGAGAAAAAAAAAACTAACATTCTTTTCTGATTAGTACACAGGAGAGTACTACAGTTAACTCCTCAAGCAGATCATTTGTCACAAATAATAAAGTAAAAAGATCAAATTGGCTTCCACCATTTTAATTCAGTTACACTTGTCAGAGTTGAAACTATTAGTAATTGTCATATTTGTTAGCCAGCTTTCTATCACTGTAGCAAAACACCTGAGAAAAATAAAGAGAGGGAAGATTTATTTCTGACTCATGACTTCAGAGGGTCAGTTCCTGATCATGTGGTCTCGTTGCTTTGCCTCTGTGGTGAAGTGGTGCACCATGGTTGGGAGTGCATGGTGGGGGAGGCTGTTTACCTCATGGCAGCTCAGAAGCAGGGAGAGAGAGAGAGAGAGAGAGAGAGAGAGAGAGAGAGAGAGAGAGAGAGAGGAGAAATAGGACTAACATCCTAACATCTCATTCAACAAAATTCTTTCAATGATCTAATTGCCTTCCACCTTCCACTGGGCTCAAATGCTCAAATTTCCATCAGGGATGTATACTGCTGCAGTGTGGCAGTTGAGCCTTCATCACATGAAAGCTATTTAAGATCCAAATCATAGCTACTGTGCTTTTGTGGCAAAGCAAAGACTAACCTGGAGGAAGAGAGGAACATAACTCTATACTTCATTATTTTTCTGTCAAAGTTAGTTAATTTCTATGGTTTGGCCACTTGCAAGAGACAATAAATTCTTTTTTATTGGAGAAAATATTTGAAAATATGGAGTTGAACAAAGTGTCAAAGAGTAAAGCAGGAAAATCCTGGAGAGTCAAATAAATGAGTTCTGGGCAATGCTCAAAATCAGCTTTGACCATACACATCAGCTTAGACTCAGGGGCAAGTCTTTAAGGAAATTGAGAACACTGCAGGGTTTTAGTCAGATTCTTTGCAAAGATTATTAAAGATGGAACAAGAAAGATCAATACAAATTATTATGCATGGAGCCTGAGATAAAAATGTTGAGGGCTTAATCACTTCAGACAAAGAGTGAAGTAAACTAATACCGTGATTCCATATGTCATGGTGTGGCCAAGAGCAAACTGTGCACAGGAGGCCTGTGAACCCCAGGCTGGCAAGTCTAGCCACATAGTACCCTGTTCTCACATCTCCCCATCCACAGAGAGACAAGGTAAGTGACATCATGCCATGTCGCTCCAGGGAAGGACCTTGTCCATCCTAAAGACTTTTTATAGTGCAGGTTCGTGACTCATCTAGGAAGTGAGGTACAATAAAAGAACTCAGGCACCAAACAGTTTCAATAAATGATCGCAGAGGGTTGTCTGAGAAACTATGTTTTTCCAATTTCTCTTTTTCATTATTGCCCCCAAAAGGAGCCATGATAGACATATTGTCCTAATAATGCAAGTGATTAAACTGCAATACCATGGACATGCTGTGTTTATTTAAGTATGTTGTGGGCATTTATGCTTTGAGTTTAACAAAAGCAGTTGTTTGTTCTACAACTTCCCTCCCAAGAACTAATAGAAAATATGTATACCACTGGAAGGAAGAGTCGCTACCTTTGAAGGAAAACGTGGCTGAAATTTATTCCATCAAGAAAAATTGCACTTGCTGTGGTTCTTGTGTGTGGAGAAAAAAAAAGTGACCCTGAACTTTTGGAGTTATTCCAAAAAATCTTCCTATAGTTTCTTTATTAAAAGTATTTTAACAAATATTCAGGCTTATGAATTCAGAAATAAAAACTGGATGGGGGTGAGATCTTATTGCTTATTTTGAAGTGATTATAGAAATGCCTTAGAAATTCTTAAATACTTAATCTTTGTAAACAGACTGCCAGAAAAATTGTGCTCTGTCCAAAATGTTTAAATTAATTTTAATCATAATACCCCTGAACTGAAAAAAGTAAAATGCCCATCAAATACAGCATTGATAGGGACACTGTGTCATAATCCTGAACTGAACTATTTATACATTAACAGAAATCAACTAAGTATGACCAAAAATACATAGTTAAATGTCAACATCATTACACTGTGTCAAAGAAGCCAGCCATGAAGGATGTTGATGCACATTTGATCTACCATAATATGTGATGCATGGTTCTATTTATATGAAGTTCAAACTCAAGCAACAGTAATCAATATGATAGAAACTCAAATAGTGATCACCTAGAGCAGGTGGTAGATGGATAGAGAAGGACCAAGAGGGGCCTTCATTACGTGATGAAAATACGACATAGTTAGACGTCAACATTTTTCAAACTGCACTGAAAATCTGTGAATTTTTCTAGGTAAAAATTGTACCTCACAGATAAAAAGGTACTGCCACCAAAGTGTTGCTGTCAGCTAGTGTCGTGTAGTTTTTATGGTGGAATCCATTTTTTAACTAAAAAAGACCTTTTTCTGCCAAGAGGAAAATACTCTGTAATTGCTACTGCGGCAGCATAGCAGAGGATGTTGATGGAGCAAGCCACAATGTTCCAAATGAAAAGAAACCTGCCAAGCCACACAACCCGACGAAAGACGTTCCTGAGTTGACAAGCAAAGCAGGAACACGCTTTGTGGGCACCAGCCAAACCACCCCAAAGGCTGGACACAAACTGAACGTGCACAGGTAGAGGTTCCACATCAAAGGAGCAGCTGAAATAGCAATTCAGGTCATGAAAGGAGGAAACGTTGCAGCAGAAATGGCAAGTGATAGGGTCCTTCAGGAGTCAGGAAAAAAATAAGGTGGATTCAGTACAGGAAAAGTGAAGGGTCCAGCCCTCCACAGCAAAGATGATAACTTACCACGTAGGGAGAATTAAGGATTCTTCACTAAGAAGGAACTGTGATCATGAATACATGTATGTGTGAATAAAATGACACAAAACATAAATTTTACATAATAAAATGCTCAATTTTAACATACTTTTGAGTAACTTCATTCTGCTTCCATGAATATTTTTCACCCGTTATGCAATAAAATAACTTCTGTAATCATTGTTGCAGAAATGTCTGAACTGAGTGCGTCTTCCCTGTTAATTTTATCTGGATATGCTAAAGATTCTCCTTTAATTTGAAAATGCACTGCTTCTTTTCTGAAATGCATATTGATAATTTGTGAATTGAGCTGAAGTCAAGGTAGACCAAGGAGCACAGAGAGTAAACTAGGACTGACTTGTAATTTAGCAAGGCCTCTGTCAGCTCAGCACCACATTAGTAAGGTAGCCACAACAAAATCAGACCCATCTTTGCATGTATTTATTAGCATATCAGTTTAAATTAAAACATAAAACCATTTAAAATATGAATGCACCAAAGTGGTCATTGTCTAATTAATGCATTTGGCATGTGCAGGTTTCATGCTTTAGCGCTGATTTTTATTCTTCCCTCCGGCAACACAACATGAAGACCCACCACTTTTTTTCTTTTAGTTTTTGGATTACAAACTTTTTCAGACTCAGTCTAGTGAGCATAGTTGAGATTTTTCTGAAGAGAAACACTTGTTGTGACTTTGGAAAACTCATGTATGAACCAGATATGCATTTTTTTTTGGTTTGGTTTTGGTTTGGCTTTGATCACAACCAGTATTAAGGCATATCTAATAGGTTATCATCATTAGCTGACAAAATTTTGTGTAAAATATTATTTTGGTAGAAAAGAAGAGTAGAATTGCACAAGGGACAGTGGTAACTATTTTCTTGATTTGTAACAGTGCAAGTTGTATTTGAGAATTCCGTCCTTTATTTTGAGGAGAGGCAATTAGCGTTTCATGTAGTATTTAAAGGAATAATACATTAACCCATGAATACAGCAACGTTCTGTAGGCTTGCTTTGGGACCAAGTAGACAAGCTCATGTACCCTGACCCTGCTGCTTCCCTGTTAGGAGATATTACGCAAACATGTCAGCCTCTTCCAATTTTCAAGAAAAAGATAACATTCACCACAGAACACACAATCCTTAGGAATAAACAGGAAAACATAACAAAAGCACCTATCATGTATCAATGCTCAAAATCTACTATTAACACTTCTCTGAATCAGTTTTCTGTGATCTCTTTAACATTTTACTTTCAAATAAAGCAATATTTACAGGTTCTAGGCATTAACCTATAGGTATATCTTTGGAAATGCATTCTAAAGCAGTATTCAGTAAATATCACCAGGCTTTCATTCTCTTTGAATAAAAAAATTATTTGCATTTACCACGTGGTCATAAAGAACAAAAATTTTATCCTGTTTGTTGCCTTAAATTTAGCTGTGGGATTGTTTTATCAGAAGTGGGTACCAACATTTCTTTCAATATGGCTGGGAATAAACAAGAACCAAGAAAAATCATAGCAATTTTCTTTTGTAGTTATTAAATTATTCTATTAAACAAAACAGAAATATTAAAATTTATTAAGAAGTAAGCAATTTTTACATCTTGAAGAGCAGCATTCTCATGTAATAAGAATATGTATTTTTGTGATAGTTATATTTGTACAAAATGTGGAATTTTCACACATTTACAGTTATTCAAATTTGGCATCTATAGAAAACAACACGAGAAAAATGTTAATACTTTAAAAGTAGGACACTCATGTAAAAGAAAAGTGGTAAAAGTACCTAGCTTGGCAGATGGCTGAGAACGAATCTGAAAGTGGTGTGGTGAGACATTTGAATAAAAAAAGCAATGAAAAGCTGTCAGCTAATGCATTATTAATTGCTCTGAAAACTTCTTACCAAAATACACTAAAAGGCAGAAAATCTTTCACACACTTGTATATGCTAGAGCTCTTTCAGAATCACATACAAAAAGGATGATTTTTCTAAAGCAGTATGTGTGAAATTGTATTAGACTTCTCATTATCCTTGTACACAATTATTTGTAGAATTTTTTTCTTTTTTAACAAAACTACTCTTGCTAAGATGTTTGAAGACATGCTTTTGTAATTAAAATAAAAGTGAAGCAATAAGATGTTGGCCTAAATTTTCCTCCACTCAATTAGAAAACATTGAAATTGGAAACAAGAATAACATTCTCAAGAGCAAGCAAGACTTCTGCTATAGTAACAGGTGCTTATCAGAGGCATGTACTGTCGGACGCTCTTCACAGGTTGTCTATAATCTGTTCAGCAACCTGGTAGGGCTGAAACTCAGAAAGGAGACCTTAAACCTCAGGGACACAGCACACAATGCTTTGGCAAGTATGAGAACAGGCTTCCCTACATTTAGGTGGACTCCTCCGAAGAGAGCCTAAGCCGAATCCTCACTGGTTGAGAGAAACCAGACAATGCACTCCCTACACAACCACACACAGCAGAGCTGCTCAAGAAGACACAACTGAAAAATAACTAATGAGGCTTAAAGTCAGTTTGGCAACAAGACAGATAGAGATTCATTACGTTGTACAACATTTTAATCTCTGGTCCCTCCTGTTCCAGTATCAAAATTGATCTATCAGATAAGAATGTAGATACCCTCGGCCCCATCATATGGTTCCAATGAATCTCCCAGAGGTCCTGAATTTCTGCTTCCGACTGGGTAACAATACAAGTGGTTGCTTCCACTCACTGCTTTTGCCCTAGTAGAATTGTGCCTCCTGCTTTGTGCTTCATGGAGAAAAACCTTCTTGAATCAGAGATCTCTGCGCTCAAGAGAAACAATGGAATGCTACTCATCTATAAAGACAGATAGGTTGGAGGTTTTTGTAGGTAAATGGAGGCAACTTGAGACCATCATGCTTAGTGAAGAGAGTCAGAAGCCAAAGGTGAAATATCGAATGATTTCTCTGATATAAGAAACCCAGATCAGAATTATTTCATAGAACTTAATGCGGGAAATAATGGGACTAGGTGGGATGTGGAGAGGGTCATAAAGAGAGAAGGTCTTTGTAACTTTGCCATAATATGTATGTGGACAAAATAATCAAGATCAATGTAAATTTTATGTTTTGCCCTTATACATATCAATAAAATGGGGGAAAAAGAGTAATCAACAAATATTTTCCAACACTGAGGATGTGGATAACTTTTCAGTACTAAAGAATGCCCAAAACACTGATAAATTCTAATTCATAAGGTTTTTCTATTTAAGGAGTTCGTATATTGCATTCATATCTAAACAAAAGAAACTTATTAAATGAAAGTTGCCACCTACAAAATAGCCCATAAACCCTGCAGATCTTTTCAGTACATTGAATTGTGGAGCAAGAGGTCAACTGGCTGACTGTGGGCTGTGGGAACAGGAAGATGCCTCCACAGAGATACATAGCCCCCCTCAGACTCTCTCTTAAAGTAACATAAAGACCACTTCTCCCAGGATCCTAAGCTCCCTAACGTGGCAGATTCTGTACTTCTAGAAAATTTCCAAGTATCAGCTATATCTTCAAGAGGATTTAAAAACTTAAGAGCCACATATATTTGTGTCATTATCCATGATCCTACGATCATATATGAATCATTATATAATTTGCTTGCTGGTGAGGTGGAGAAATATATTAATAGGCCGAGCTAAGATCCATTTTCTAGTCTCAACAGTAGCCATATCTGATCTAGTTTTTTGGTCTTGTCTATTAGACAATATTTCATCTTGTTTCTGCATCAAACTTACTCTATGACAGTTTGCTTATTCTTATTAGGTTTGATTAAAAAAAACTTGCCAAACACATTTACAAAACAGAAAATTAAATGCACATATAATCATAGCTTTTTAGAGTTACAAGAAACTTCTCTTGTAATCTAGATCAATTTCTAATATAGATAACTGGGCCGTACCTAGAGTATGTGAACACTGAGCAAGAGATTTGTACAAATTTTTGCTCCTGCTTGTATGATAAATGTTATTAGAAAACTCATGGATCACTACTACATGTTGTAATTTACTTATGATAACATAGGAAAATGGAGAGGGAAGTGCAGGTATATTTACTTGTTAGCAGGTGAATGTGAAGAATTATCACGGTGTCCAGTACTATCTCATCCCTTTCAAAGTTTATAAAATCTCTTGTGAAATATGCTGTCTCTGACTGATTTCACATCTCTCACATTGACAAAAATTTAGCAATATTGCTGTTACTCATAATTCCATGGCTGTATAGAATCTGATTATATGAAAGGTCTTATCTCTATAGTTCTTTAATATGATTTATTTAATGTAATTAGATCCTCTCTCAAAATTCTGTACTGTACATTTTACTAACCATAGATAATGACTTCTAGTGTCAATTTTAAAGATTATTACAACAGATGCATGTTTAATCTAGACTAAACAAAAAATACCAACCATAATTCACTTTTTGGTGATATTAACTGTGCCGTTCACAATTTCACATGAAAACATAAAATAACACATCTTACAATAGTGCATTCCAGTGAACTCTTTAGGTTTTGACCACTGTTCTCATAAAATGTAATTTGCTTTAACGTTGATCATACTCCTGTTACTTCAATAAGGAAAAAGAGGGCTAAGGGACTCATGAATTCAACAACACGAAGACAATCTGCTCCTTTAAGACTAGAGCCGACCTGGGAAGTGTAATATTATTGCATTGACTAAATGCAAAAAGGGTGTCAACTTGAAGGTCCTATGATAGATAAAGAGGAAACATCCCCAACATCCAGGGAAGAGACAGGCTTTGTTGGGACCAAGAATGTGAGACAGCCCCAGGGTGAAAGGGTTATCCTGAATAAACATCAGTGGCAGAGCGTGTCTATGGTAAAGGATGGTGGCTGCTAACCTCAGTGTCCTCGGTTCCTTTCTGACTGCAGGCTAAATCAAGACTGGAACACAAACAAATAAAAACCTGCATGAGAACCTACACAGGTATTTTTTTGCTCAACTTCTCCTGTATCTAACATGAGTGAGAACTCCCACATCAGTGCCACTCAAAGAGACAAACCTCATTCAAAATGTCCAGAGAAATATGTGGGAGGCCTGCAAGAGTAGATCAGTGGTTAGACAAGGACCCGTGTTCAACAATTCAGCACCACGTAAGATGGGTGTGGCAGGGTACACTTGAATTCCAGCACTTAGGAGGCTGAGGCGGGAGGGTTGCTGTGGCTCAAGATCAGCTTGAGCTATATAGTGTGTTCAGGACCAGCTGTAGCTACAGAGCAAAACCTTATCTCAAGGAAGGAAGGAAAAAAGAAAATAAAAAAGGAAGGAAAGAGAGGAAAGGAAGAAAGAAAGGAACAAAGGAAAGAAGGAAGGAAGGAAGGAAGGAAGGAAGGAAGGAAGGAAGGAAGGAGGAAGGAAGGAAAGAAAATTAAAGATTATGCTGGTCAATGGGGGCAAATAACGTTGCAGGCCTGAACTCAAGCTCAGGACTTTTAGAAAATTATGCATGTCAGTCCCAGAGTTCATTGGAGTACCTGTTTGATACCATGAGTATAGGTAGAGTCCAGAGACCACCTAGAACTGGGTGAATCATGAAGCCCACTCAGCCCTTGACACTGGTTTGAGGAACATGCTGCTGTCCCTGTATGGTCCTAGGAATCGATTCAGGAATTAAACTTTTCAAGACAGGCACTCAGTCCTCCTGACTCCTTGGCTGGTTCTAAAGGAGAAAGAAAAGTTAGTGAAACAATGCTTACGTGGCGGATGTCACTCAAGGATCTCCCAAAGGCATTTCTCCAACTCTGATCTTCTGACAGATGGAACTATGCTTAGTAGAAGCTTATCCTAGTGATGATCCAAAATATCACTCTTACCTGTATGATCTCCAGAAAGCAATCTTCTCTACCACACTTGAGTATTTCCAGTGATGAAAATCTTAGCCTCCTCCCAACAAAATATTGTTGCTCTGGAAAGAGTGGGTCAGACATGCTGCTCTAAGAAATGCGTGTTCTCATGACTTACACTTTCCAACTATACAGAAGTAAGTTCAAATATTCTTCAGTATGATGTTTCTTCCAACATATGACAAAAAAAAAGGTCAGTCATTACGCAATATCATCTCTCCTATGCTAAACAACTCATCTTATTGGGAATACATAGTATACTTTTGACTATCAGCATTCTACTTTTCTACTTTGTAAATCCTCCTCTAAAATACGAGTATACCTGTTGCATTAGATCTAATGTTTTTCCTTTCAGATATGCTCATTTGGATTTTCTCATGAAACTGGACCAAAAATAAATCTTTAGAGTTACTTAGGTCTTAATTTCTGCTACATTGTTATTCTCTAGGGCACACACTTATAATAAAGAGCTGAATATCCCTGACAAACTTTATGAAGTACCTAACAAATAAAAAATATTTTGCTCTATATCTAAAAAAAGTGTACCCCAACACACCTAGGAACTATGCAGACAACTAAATGAACACAAATGACATTGCCAAAGATAAGTAAAATAAAATCATACTCAGTTACCATCCTGATTATATTCTATAAAAACTCTAAGCACTGTTACTAATATAATCCAATTATATAAACAATTTTAAAGTAAAAAATAAACCCTTAATTTTGCAAGCAGTGTCTTAAAAATTATACAACAAGCACATATGGCTTTTTTTAAGTCATTTTCTCACTGGCAGCTGTGGATGAAATCCTGAGAGAGTTCATTCCAGGCAAAAAACACTTGAATACAGAAATCAGCTTCAATAAAGACACATTTTTCTCTGGAGGTCACAGAAAGTTGTCTGCCAAGTTATAAAATTCACTTAGTCCTGTTCCTGAATTTTCAACTAGCGAGGTCTTTACATGGAAGAAAAAGTGAAGAACGACCCCTGTCGTAATCCCACCAACCTTTTTCCAACAAAGGCATTAGGACAAACTTAAATACTCCACACTAATTTCTTAAAACAAATTATAAACATCTCCAAATTAAATTAAGGTCTATCTAGTGGAAATTTTGATAGGTTGAAATCATTTCAATTCATCAATTTAAACCAATAAAAGTAAGAATGATTTTCCACGAAGTGGGTAGGTATCATTATGTTGTCAATTTCTGTGGCAAAGCAAAACTGCACAAAATAATTACAGTGATAGGCCCTGAGTCACTTCCTGAGCACAGATTCTAATCTTCCTAGAATATGTAATTGCTGTAACACATTGGGCACATAATAGGAAGAGAATCAGATTAAAGTAATATTGGTAATTTATAACCCATTTTACAGTTCAGAAAATGCTCGTCCATCTACTATCTTAGTTTTTATTTTGTTTCATAGCCACTGTCTTAGAATGTTACAGCAATTACTCTTTTTCCATTTATTATATATTCATTGAGAATTTACATGGTGTTCAGGTATAATACTTTGGGAAAAGAGGACAACATCTGTGCTTTTCTAGAGATGACATTCTATCAAAGGAAACTAAACATTATCAAGTAAGACAATTTCATATAAGCATTGTAAGGAAGCAAATAAGATTAGAGGCTGAGACAGATTTATATAGGGAAATCAACAGCCACTTCAATGAAAAGATACTATTTAAGATGAGAACTTAAAAAAAATCTTCCCAGCGATCAAGGCAGGCTGGAGTAAAAGAGATTCACCCGAGTAATTGCCCAAAGAAGTAAAGCACTAATGTAGGTTTTATTAACAGGAAAATATCAGCTAAAGGCTGGTGAGGACAGGTAGGGTGGAAAAAAATGTGATCAGGAAGAGCTACCCAGGATCCTTCAATGGCTATAGAAAACAGAAGTGTCACAAATAAAAGATATTTCCAAAGTCACTCGAGAACCGAAAGTAGAACCTGGATATCCCATTATAATAAAATTAACATTAGTCAACTTGTTATGACTATAATAGTAATCAATGTATAAAAAATCAACTTATTTTTATTGTGCCTCCTGGCTTTAGTGGCTCAAGGCCCTGATTCGGCACATCCTTTACTTTTACCTTAGATGGAGGTGAGGGGTGGCAATGGAAAGGGACGCATGGCAGAATAAGGCTGCCCACCTCATGGTTGGAAGGCAAAGAGAAGGTGAGAAGACACGAGGGTCCTAAGAAGGACCTCCTTCACAGTGTGCCCTTCACGGCTGGAAGACCTTTTCCCAAGCTGCTTCTCTCCAAGGTTTGCCACCTCCCAATTAGCATCACTCTGGCGGACAAGACTTTAACATATGGCACATTTACGCACCAAACTGCAGGATAGTTCAACAATGACATCAAAACATAGAGCTTGAAACACTAGAATATCTAAGTCTTCTAATAAATTGCTTAGCATACTATTGTCAGCAATTATGTAGCACCTCCAATGCACAAGTATTCAGCTATGCACTGTACTTTTTAAATTGCTTGTCTATCAATAACATTAGGAAGTTGATAATTAAGTCATTATTAAATGACGAAGCAAGACATTTTATTATAGCCTGGTTTATAACTGAATAAACACAAGAATCTTGTTCAGCTTCACATTTTACAGCGTGACGATGACTACTGTAAACCCTGGAATCATGCATTCCGGGTTCAAATTAAAGCTCGGCTAGGTAGTGAGTGCACATCTTTGTACAAATCACCAAACTTCTGTGTTAATTTTTCCTCATCTTTAATTGAAAATAGCTACTATTTTTTACCAACTCATCAAAATAAACATTGTGCAGATAATGTAAACCTAAAACTGCCTAACACGTAACTGTGGAATGACTTTTAAATATTGACTGTTATTATAATTGCAATCATTGCGATTATATCTTATGTATTTTATAAAGATAATGTATTTCAGAATCATAAAGCTGTCTCAATAAGTGCCTGCCACCACATTGCGCGTGAGTTGAGGGACGAGACGGTCAGCAGTGTCAGTTTATTCCATTAACACAGATTTTTCTCTGAATCTCATCTCTCTTCCCATGCTATCTAAAAACAGCAGAACAAATGTCTAGAGCTGTCTGAACTTTAATTATCATCAATGGCTCCTGAAGTTTTGCATTTTGCTGAAATGAAGAAAGCGTTTTTTCATAGCTATTAAGGCATAAGTAGTTTTGTCTATTTTCAGTTTAACAACATGATATTATGAGCTATGCATGAGCTCGGTCGTGTTTAGCTTTGTAGCACGGAAGTAAATGAGACAGAGTTCCTGTGCTTTACAAAGCTCCATTTCTCTCCACTCCTACAGCTGGTTTATTTTACTATTTCTCTATTTCAGTCTATCTGCATATTAAGAAAAATGAAAAGGAACTCATAAATCAGTCCGACCAGCAATAACTTCAGCAGTCACCAGAGCAACAGAGAAAGCACGAAATAGCCCACAGCTTGCCTCATCCAGGAGGCAAGGGCTTGGCATAGCGGGTTTCTCCTTGGAAGTGTGCGGTACTGGAGGCATTCAAAAATGATTGCTGCTATTTTTAAAGGCAAAGTGTGTCCCAATGCTAATGCCGTTTCAACCTGCTGTGCTGTGTTGAACCTTTTCCACCATTTAATAAATGATTGAAATGGTTCACTCATTGTGTAAACAAAGACATTGTAATTCAGAGACTCAAATGACTCACCTAAAATCATTCGTTGTGGGGGCAGAGCTAGAAGCCAAAAAAAAAAAAAAAAAAAGAAAATCTATTCTCTAATTCTGACACACTTGGGGGTAGCAAAATATTGCCTCCATTGTTCAGAAGCTTCTTCATGATCTTCTTTCTTGATGGAGCAGTCAATTAGTTAAAGGAGTTTATAAAGATCAACAGTATATTCATGATGGTGTTAGGTTATATAATAAACTAACCTCTGCAGACACACTGAGCATGCCCTCCTTATGTTTATATTTTCACATCTTAGCTGCTAACCAAAGGAATTGTCCCTCAACTCAAAGTTCCTACTGACTGACTCAACCAGTGAACCGATTTATATGAAAGAGAAGCTGAGATGAAGACCTTACTACTCCAAGGAAAAGAACCTATGGTCTTTAAAAAGCATTTGTAAGCATCCTACTGAATGTCTAATAAGACCTGGGTACCATTGCCTCTCATTTGATGTATTTGTGAAACTTAGGAAAGGTTTAAGAAGAAATGTATTAAAAGTAGACTCTTCATGTCCTAACAGGTAAATAACAAAGTAGAACCACATAAGCTTTCAAACATTCCTGAAAACTTTTAGTTTCAACTTTGGAAATCATGGCAAACAGCAAGCAAAAATCGCTAGAACTAGCAAACAGTACAGATCCATCCACATTATAAAATATCATAGTAAGCCAAAAAGCAATAGATTTTGAAATATGTCAAAGAAAACACAGGGGTGGAAATTCGGTGGACAGATACTATGTTTGTTCTCATGGTAAAATCCATATATTAATGATAAATCCCTTGATATTGCACTATTTTGTAGTAATAAAGGACCACATACACTAGTCCAAGGCCCTTTCTGACCCAGTTGGACCTAGCAGGCAAGAAGCAGCGAGACTGACAGCTCCATCTGGTCCATTAGACGACAAGGAGGCCCAATGTGAAGAGCAATTCTTGATAAATACAATTCCACATGAGCACACTGACAAGTCCCATCCCTTGTTTAATGAAAAGCTGCCAAGTGAGACATTTCTAGGAATGGTGCAAATGAGGCCCTGTTAGGAATAGACCCAAAACAACTGAGGACTGACACTTTTCTATCTGAAAGCAGAAGGAGCCTCACACTGATGAGCTTCTGTCAGACATGCATTCTTGTTTTTAGCAAGGAACTGAAAGTATCAGCTTCAGAACTTCAACCAAGTACTGAGCTTAAAAATCAAGTATAAAAAATAGTTTCCTTTTTGTGATGTTGAAGAAGCCTAATCGATCCCACACTATTATGCAGATCACATAAGTATAACATGGCAGTACTATTTTTCATTTAAACCCCTGGTGAACCAGTCAGAGAAAAAATATCCTCATAACCTCAGGCATAAGTAGGCAAGGAATTTTAGAAGCAAAATTTAACTTTGGTCACACTAGCAAATATCCGAGTCTAGACTCACTGTTCAGCGTCACAAAGGGAAAGGTTGCCAGCGTTAGCTCACCTAAAGCTGCAGACGACACGTTAGTCTGCTTTCTATTACTGTAGCTGCTGCTTATTTTTTATAAGCTGAGAGTTTTCTTTTTTTAATTTATATTTTATTTTTCCCCATTTTGTTGATACGTATAAGTGCAAAATTTAAGGTTTACAGTGAAGTTGAGCATGAGGGAGGGGAGGGTAAGGGGAGGGACAAAAGGAGAGTGGGAAAGTCCTTGTCACCGTGACAAGATACTGTGTTATCTTATTTTAAAAGGCTTGTTTTGGACTCGTGGTTTCGGTGTTATAGTCCGCGGTTATCTGGCCCCTTTCTGTTTGCAGCTGCAGTGAGGTAGATCTTACTTCACGGTGGGGCATGCGATGAAGAAACGGCTCACTTCGTATCATCCAACAAGCAGAGAGTGGGAGAGGATAGGCTGGCTTTCCAGTCCCTTCCAGGGCGAATCTCCAGTGATCTGACTTCCTTCCACTCGGCCCCTCAGCTGAAGTTTTTGCCATATCCCAAATCAGCTGTGGGCTGGACACAATCCCTTAGCGTGTCATCCTTCTTGGACATTTTATTTATTTATTTATTTATTTATTTATTTATTTATTTATTTATTTGAGATAAGGTCTCGCTCTGTAGCCCAGGCTGGTCCTGAACCCACTATGGAGACCAGACTGGCCTTGGACTCAAGGCAATCCTCCTGTCTCAGCCTCCCGAGTGCTGGGATTACAGGCGTGTGTGCCACCACGCCCAGCTTATCTGGTGATGGGGAATCGAACTTGGGTACTTAACACTTGACATAGCACTTGCTAGGCAAGTGCTTTAACCACTGAACCATTCCTCCAGCCCCTCGTGGACATTTTAGATCCAAGTTATACAGTCAAAATATCAAAATTATATTCTAATATAAGCTTCAATTAGACTTTTGCGCTTTCAACCATTTAGAAGTTGATACATGGCTATGAATCAGGCTTCATTTGAGTCAGAAGACCTTGTTCTGATAGGCTCACCTCCAGGCTAGTGAGAAGGCACAGGCTGCTCCTTGTTCTATTTAATTCTAAGGCAGAGGACTACAGCCTAAAACTCCAGCTGTTGTGCAAATTACCAGATTCATCACAGATCAAGTTGAACAGAGAAGGTACCTGAGTCCCAACAAATTCTTCAGCATTGTTAGAAAAACGTTACTATAAAATGATTCTATAAGAAGAGTAGAACATTTTTTATTTTTACAGAGTTCTGTTCTTTAAAATGAAACCTCCATGAAGCTTATCTGAAACTATTACGAGTTTTAAAAACTGACAAAAGAAGGTCTCTTTTCCAGAAAATGGACAAAAGTATGAACAAATACAGCAACAAAAATTGCACCTCTATTTTATTCCAAATCAAACAAATAAAGCAGGTCAGATGTACAACTTGGTAAAAACGAGAGACCTCACAGGAGTCTGGACTTAGAGAGATACTCTTTGTAGTTTGGCAAGAAATACTTTTCTACTGATAATCAGGTTTAAGGGGAAAGTGCCGCGAGGTAGCTGAGTTCAAGATTAAATGAATAGGGATCAGATGAAAATTTCAAAATGATTTTTTTTCTGTTTCATTTGATCTTCTTTTTGAACATATCTAATGTAAGAATAAACATGTTGCAAACGTACTATTTTTTGGAACAGAAAATGGTAATCACAGGGTTGGTAACATCTGGCTTGCTTCCAAACACACACAAATACACCCAAAAACAGGCATGCACACTGCAAGCTGATGGGCTTAATCCATTTTATTATTTTAGTTTCTCAAATATATGATTAAGATATTTTTTTTCTCAAGCTGGGACCATCATGCTTAGTGAAGTGATGCAAACACAGAAGATTAAATGTTGCATGGGTTCTCTAATATGACAAACCCAGATACAGGCATTTTATGGAACCAAACGGGTGTGATAGTGGGAGTTCAGGAACCTGAGAGAGGTTGAAGGGGGACAATAAAAGGAAAGAAAAAGAATCGTAATGTTGACACGATATAAATATGCACAAAATACTCAAGCTCAGTGTAACTGTTGTGCATTGTTCACGCACAAAAACAATATTTAATGCAGAAAAACTACAAAAAAAGAGATGGATTTCTTCATTTAACAAAACTCAGGCAGTCACCTCTGCCAGACTTGAAATACAAAAATGAGCAAGAAAGCTTCATGAATGAATATACTGATGAATGCAAGACCAGGCTCACAAATCGACTTGAGACATGTGGGGTTATGTGACAATCCATCAATAAGCACTCATAAAAAATTTTCCTAAGTGCTTTAAAATACTTTTTAACATCGGGCACACTATATTTTAAAATTAAATTTCCAACAATTACTATCCACATAGCCTACTTAGAGAATTAGTGCACAGATGACTATGTAGAACACTAATGTCTCTAACGTAGTTATTATAATTTTGTAGTTCTGTAGAACACGTTTATTTTTGGACATGCACAAGACTCAGGTTTTGATTTTTGGTAATGTCCACTCCCCCCCAACTCTCCCAAATAGAAAAGTATATGTCTTTTGGATCTCTTTGTGAAAAGAGAAATCTTCGGTATATGAGATGAGATACTCATTACTGCAGTATCAATTACTAGCTGTAAAATTATACAGTCCGGCGTTCTGCCTATCTTCTTCCACGTAGCCTGACACAGTAACAATCATTTTACAAAAAGGTGCTATTGAGGGAGGAGTTAAGTCAGTTCCGTTTTCTTGACATTTCTTTGTCTCTAGATTAAAAACTACTAAATGGTTCAAGCATGATATTAAGTTAAGAAAGGTAGATATCTTTACTTCTTACGTTCCTATCGATATTTCTTTTATTCCTTGGTTTTGCCTGATGACTCTTGCCAAAATTTCCAGCATTATGTTGAACACTAAGGGTGACAGTGGGCATCCTTGCCTTGTTCCTGAATTTAGTGTGAATTCTTTCAGTCTTTCTTCATTTAGAATTACATTGGCTGAGAGCTTGTTATAAATAGCTTGAGTCATGTGCAGGTAGGGTCCCTCTATTCCTACTTTCTTCAGAGTCATTATCATAAATGGGTGTTGGATTTTTGTCAAATGCTTTTTCTGCATTTATTGAGACAATTATAAGATTTTTATCTCTGCAACTGTTGATGTGGTATATTCCATTTATTGATTTGCGTATGTTGATCCATCCCTGCATGTTTGGGATGAGGCCCCTTTGGTCATGGTGTATAATCTTTATGATTTGCTGCATTCTGTTGGCAAGGATTTTATTGAGTGTTTTTGCATCTATATTTATTAGGGATATTGGCCTGTAGTTTTCTTTTTTTGTTGGGGCTTTGTCTGGATTTGGAATTAGAATTTTACTTGCTTCAAGAAAGGAGTTAGGCAATTTTCCTTCCTATGCACTTTTTTATGTAGACTTCTGCTAAGAGTCTATCAGGTCCTGGGCTTTTCTTGGTTGGAAGCATTTTTATTACTTCCTTGATTTTGTAGGGGGATGGATATTGGCCTATTCAGATGTTCAATTTCTTCTTCATTCACTGTTGGTGGTTTATATATGTTTAGGAACTCATTTGTTTCTTTTATATTTGTAAATTTATTGGAGTACAAATTTTCAAAGTAACTTCTTATTGTCCTTTGGATTTTATTGTTATTGGTTGTGATTTCACCTTTTTCATCCCTAGTTATATTGATGTAGGTTTTATCTTTCTTTTTTTGAGTTTAGCAAAGAGGTTATCAATATTTTTATTTTTTTAAAAAACAATGTTTTGTTTCATTTATTTTTGCATTATTTTAGCTTCTATTTCACTGATTTCTGCTCTGATCTTCATAATTTCATTTTCTTCTGTTAGGTTTGAGGTTGGTTTGTTCTTCTTTTTCTAGTGCCTTGAGTTGTGAGGTTAGATTACTTATTTGGCCTTGCTCAGTTCTTCTTATGTGTACATTTATGGGAATGACTTTTCCTCTTAACACTGCCTTCTTTGTGTCCCAGAGGTTTCATTTTGATGTGCTATCATTGTCATTTTTCTCTCTGAACTTTTTGTTTTCTTCCTGGATTACTTCTATAACCCAATGTTTACTTAATATAGTGCTGTTCAGTCTCCACTGGTTTGAGTTATATCTTTTGTTTGTCTTGTAGTTGATTTCTAAGTTTATTCCACCAGGATCTGACAGTGCACATGGGATTGTATGAATTTTATTATATCTGTTTGAGCTTGTTTTGTGGCCTAGAATGTGGTCTATTTTAGAGAATGTTTCATGAGAGGCTGAAAAAAGGAACTCTATTCCACTGCTGGTGGGAATGTAAGCTGGTATGATCATTATGGAAAGCAGTCTGCAGGTTCCTTAGAAAGCTGAGAATAGAAATTTCACTTGATCCAGCAAATGTCCTACTGGACATGTTTCCAAAGGAAATAAAGTCAACATACCAAAAAGACACATGCATATCCATGTTTATAGCAGCAGCACAATTCATAATAGGCAAATCCTGGAAACAACATACCTTCCCATCCAAATGGGAATGGTTAACAAGATGTGGTACCTACACACAACAGAACACTAGGCAGCCATTAAGAAAGACAGATATAAAGCGTTTGAATGAAAATGGGGCCACCTAGAGTTAATAAGGCTCAGTGAAATGGACCAAGCACAAAAGACTGACTATAGATGGCTGTTTCTCTTATGAAATGCATGAAAATAATAACATAACAAGGCCCCAGCATGAATGGCAGGGTAGAAAGAAGAAACAATGGTCAAATAGGAAATGGGTGAACCTCTGACAAAAGGATGCATATAGTTGCTCACTAATTCCCCATTCCCAATGGTTCTAACGTGCTACATAATTTGCAATTCATGTATTTACAAGATATGTTCATTTTATCTGACATGCATTTTTTACCAAAATAAAATTTTAAAAAAGGAAAAGTGGAAAGAAAATCTTGCATGCCTACATAGCCCAGTTGGGGAAACTCTGCTTTGGAAACTGAAGAAAAACTCTCAAAGATAAATAGACAGATAGATATACATAGATGATAGATAGAAATAGATATATATGTAGAGTGTGTGTGTGTGTAGTGTGTGTGTGTGTGTGTGTGTGTGCACGACTGGGGATTAAGCCCAGAATCTTCACATTGAGCTACATACCCAACCCCTTTTTAATTTTACACTTTTTTTATTTTAAGACAGGGTCCCATTATGTCCCTAAGTCGCCCTCCCTGGGCTTGAAATCATGATCCTCCTGCCTCAGCCTCCTAGAGTGCTGGGATTATAGGCTTGCACAAATATACCATAGAATCCAAGTAAACCTCATACTTAGAATGAATGTGTGTGTTATATAATACATATATATAGCATATACAATATGTATATGTATGTATAGCTATAACATATATATACTAAATATGCATGATTTGTCCAGGTTTCGATGGTGTAGCTCATGTACCTTCCTCTCTCAGTGGACAGACGTCATAACGGCACATGAGAAACCTGAAGATGGAATCAAATATAACTGCCTGAAGCTTAATATCAGTAAGCAGTACATGAAAATTAAATATTCTGCCATAGAACATTAGTTGGTCCTTATTTCCAATATGTGCAGAAGGAAAAATTGTATTCTGTTATAATCTTACCCAGAATATCTGGGCAGTTTCTCAAAATTTGATCAAAATTAACTACATTGTTTACACAAAGAAACCAAATTCCCAAACTTAGTAATTCGTCATGATTAAAAAAAAAGGTGTATTTCTTTTTAAGTATTCTGTCTCCACTCTTCCAATACCCCCTCTTATGTTCGAATCTTCTGATACATGTACTCCTATGAGAGGCATCATGCGATATTTAATCCTTTGTGTCTGGTCCATTCCACTGAGCATTATTGATTCAAGGTGACTGTTTTCTTGCAAACGCTTCATGTCTGACTTTATAGCTCCATAATATCGCATTATCTGTACTGAGGAAGGTATGGGGGGCGGGAAGGATAACAGGGAGGGAAAACGGGGTCAAAATTTTTCCCAAGTTCCTCTAGTATGTAATTAACATGTAAATGAGTCTGTAGTTCATGCATATTCAATTACAAATGCAAAAAAAATAAATAAAATGTTTGGTAGTCAATAGACCAGATAGAAAACAGTAAGTCAAATAATTCAAAATAAAATCCAAGGCTATTTGTAGAAGTCTTGTGCTTTGCGCAAATTAGAAATCCAATCAAGGAGGAAGGTTGAACTACCTGTGAACTTCCTTTTACCTATCATGATTAAGGTAGTACAGGGCCAAGAAAGATCAGTATTTTGACTATGCTTTTGTTGCATTTGGACCTCCTCGATCTGAATCCGCTTCATTTCTCCGTGCTTTTTATCACAGCGCAGCCCGTCTCTCTTCCTCCAAGTCTGTCTCAGGTTCGGACCCGTAGTTTTGCCTGGAGGTTGAGTCCTACCATCCTTTGTATGTAAAAGGAGTTAAGAAAACTTGGAGAGTTAAGAGCCATGCTGTGTGCATCCTAGGCAAGACGTCCAGAAGAAAAATAGTTCAGTTAAGGGTAGAGAAAAAGACGGTTAAGAAAGAATTTTTTAAACAGGGAAAATATTTTATAGTTGTATATTTCTGGTACAGTAAAGATAGCAAACATGATCGTTCAAAGGAGATAAAGAATTTGAAAGACTAAAGCCTTAAATTATATTATAAAAAAGAATATAGAATTAAGGTACATGAGCATAAACCAGACCTCAATAAAAGAGGGATCATATATTCTGTGACAAAAAATTGGGTAGGTAGTAATGAAATTACCTAAATAAGTAAATTTGTCTAGTTTGTAGTGGCAAGATAGCCCAGTTCACCTGGGTTTCATTCATTTGCTCAGCAAAGCATTTTATCAACAGGCAGAGATGGAGGAACGCATGTTTTCATCTGAGCTAATTTGAGAAAGTCATATGGGAAATTTGAAAGCACATATGTTAAGGTAGAGTAAGGTCAGTTAGAAAAGAGTGAATAATGACTTTCAAAATCCTGTGCATTCAAGCAATGAAAAACTGGCAAAACCCTTATCAAGGACGTTAAGAAAAACCTTTAAAAAAAAACAGAAAGCTATCATTCAAACACATAGCTGCATTTTGTTAAGAATAGTGATTTTTTTACGCTCTTAATTGCCCTAATTCCATCCAAATCTCTGTGGCCCATGGCAGCCTTGGAAACTAATAGCACCACAGTCACAAGCAGTTACAATGACAACCAGCATCCTAGCAGTATCTGAAGAGAGCACAGTTGGCCACCAGCGTATCCAAAATCCAATCTCTAAGTAATTGTCACTATTTCACCTGTTAGGAAAATCCTGTTTGCAAAATTTCTCCTCATTTGACTTGACCCAGTACAATCTTTTCCCTGGAGCTGAAGCTGGGACATCCGATTTTTTCTTATTTGGAAGGAAACTCTGCCCCTCCTCACAGCAGGTGGAATCTGATGGGCCCCAAAATGTGCAGTCTAGTAAGCTGAGCATGGGTTGATGTTTCCGAACTCCAAACTGTAAGATCTTGGGCTTTAATGACTTTGTGTATGATAATATAATGTAATGAGGAAGGAATTATAGGGACAGGAAAAAATGAGATGTGGTTGTATTTGTTGAGTTTAATTTAATATGCCTATGAAGCCATTAGAGGGACAGAATCTGGAGAGAAACTCCGGAAAGGAGAAAGCCAAAAATCAGTTTCCTTAATGACAGACCCATCTCTCTATTCCTTTCTGCCAAGAACAGGTAAGGTAAGGACCACCTGTCACCCACTTATTTCAGCACCTAGGCATCACTGACGGCCTTAACAACATCACCGCCTCCGCATCAGACGGAAATCTTGTCTTTGGTAGTTTAAAGGGTTAAAAAGAACTGTGCTTATGAAAGGGTAAATAATTATTTTTTCAAAAACTTAAGGAGAAAAGAAAAAGTTTGTTAGAACTCTCACAGAAAAACCAGAGGGCAAGTTACTCTTTTCCACAATGACAATATAAGCAGCGGAACTGAAAAGACCAGCCAGAGATGATGAGGCCTGACACCTTTATTTTAATTAGAGAAGCTAAAACCAAAAATACCTTTGATGTGGTTTGCTGGAGATCAAACATCTATCTCAGCTATTCTGCCTCCTATGGCAACGACCTACCAACAACATGATACTTTCAAGCCCCCAGAATTCATTAATTTTATTTACTATTTAAGGCATTCATATTCATGATAGCTTGAGTGCCCATTTGAACCAAACACAACTATGAATTGCACACATATTTTCAATATTCCTTATATGCTAAGATAAATGAACACTTGAAATAACTGGATATAGTGTCTGGTAAGAACTATATGAATTTTGCTTCCTCTAAAGAGTAGAGTTTTGTTTATGATTAGAAGTACGTTATATCAAGTAACTTTGCAATTTAAAACCTTATGAAATTACCCTACTTTTATGAATTCATATTTATTTTTGAGAGACAGATGAAAGCAATCTGTTGATTTTATATGTATTTCCACAAATGGCATGGAGGTTGGTCTTGTCTGTCATGTGACATAAGATGATGCATTGCTTAACTCACAAATCTAAATAATATTAATCTATAATTTTATATTTTAAAGGTGTTGCTTTTTTCTTTGAAAATGTATCACATTAATTTTATGTTGCTTATTTTTTCTAAGAATCAAAGGTATAAGACTCATGACAATTTCATCAACTGGGATTTTTGTAACTTTGCAAGCTACAAGCTATTTGATTTATTTAAAACAATCTTAAATCCTGATATGAACTATGACTTAAAAGCAGTAGACTTAGTAATCAGTGAAATATGAATAAATAAGTTATGAAAGTTTAAAATTCTGAAATAATTAAACTTACCTTCATATCTGTCACTTTAAGTATGTTTATGTGGTATAGATTTAAGTTCATTTAATGTAGCAATGTGATATAGTTTTAACTTTGTTTTATTGTAGCAATTCACTTATTAGGTCACTGATGAAAATTTATCCTAAGGAAACTGATTGATGTAAAGATAACCCTGTGAATGTACAAGTGTGCACCTTCCAATATTCAGCTAAAGCATTTGAAATTTAAATTTTTTTCTTCTTTCCCAAATTTACTAGTCTTTTGAACTACATGCTTGTAGTTGTTTTCTAATGTGAACTGGTGGGTAAGGCCAGGTTTAACAATAACAACAAAGATGTAGGAAAATATGGAAAAAAATTTTGGTGAATATCCCAATGAAGGGATTGGTTGGATTGAGAGAGGAGATATCAAGATTTGACGATTGCGAACCCATTAGAGGAATAGGAAGCTGGGGTACAGTGGTGACTTGAGTGAAATGATTTAGGCGCAATAGATTAATATGTTAAACACTGTATAGTTTGTTTGACTTGGAAAACCCAGAACACAGACATTCTTTGGAACCATATAAAGTGATAGCCAGAGCCAGGAGAAGGGATAAGGAGGAGGTGGGAGGGTAGAAAATAGGAAGGGATTGTAAAGTCGATGTGATACATAGATGTACGAAACACCCAAATTCATTGTAAATGCTATGTATTACATTTGTATATTAATAAAAATAGTGGGGGGGAAACAAAGATCAGTAGACTTAAGCCATGACAGTACTTGACGATACACTGGTCGCTTCATAGCAACCAAGAAAAGTGAGTATAGCCACAACTTAAGTTTGTGGCTTAAATAATATTTAATATAAGCAAACAGTAGCAAAGTCTACTTGGATCTGATCTCATTCCATCATTTGGAGACGTTTCTTGGAAAAAGGTCCATAAAATGTAATTGAAACCACATTTTCTCTTCACTTCAGAGGAATCACTCATCCCTGCTCTGCTATAAAATGATGAAGCTTTTTCCTCCAACAGATTTAGGTGAAAAAAATTAAGTATACTGCTGCCATCATTTAATTTCAGTATTTCAAGCCGTAAGTGGACAATTATAATTTGACCAAGAGATTAAATTTCCTTTCAATTTCTCTCTGATGAAGACTGTATCACCTTCTTTCATAGACTGCAAATTATATTCAATAAAATAGTCTGATATCTTTTCTCAACTACTTATTTAAAATTCCAGCCAGACACAAATGCGTTAGGATACAACTGGAGAGTGGAAAAGCAATGCTTTCAGTCCAAGTTTTTAACCTAAAATCAGACTTTTGAACCAAATGATTAATACTTAAAATCTGAAAAGGATTGGGTCTTTGGAATTAAAATATATTTTAGGCATGCCATTTGTGTAATGTTCATTGCCTGACTCATTACGAATCATTTCTTAGTGTATTTGAAAACTGGGTGAACATGCAGCATAATCATGAACACATGAAGCTGTCTCATGGCGAGATCAAGATAAGTTTTTTTAACTTTCCTATCACATAAAAATGCTCTCCCCAAAGAGGTCCTTGGATATTTGAGATATATGTTAATGTGCAAAAAGGGTGGTTGTTTTACTTGAAGTACCATGATGCAAAGCCATACCTTGGGCCCCAATTATTTCATTTGTTTCTCACTCTTCCAACAATCATTTGTCTTTGGAATCACCTCTGTGTCCCTAGCATTGTGCTAGGAACCAGGTGGAAGAGTGAAACCAAGAACTGTAAGAGAGCACAGGAGTAGATCAATGCCAAGACAGAGCAAGTTTGCTGCTCTGGGATTTGAGCAAGGCAGTGGGTTACAAGTAAAGATGAAAGCTGTCTCTTTTCTACTCTTTCCTCGCCTCCTCCTCTCCTAGTGAGATTAAGATGAGAAACAGAATAGCCCTGACAGAATTCTGTATACCATGTTTTCAATGGAAAACTTGGTGTATATAAGAATATAGATACATAGATACATTTGCTTATAGTCACCCAAAGTCAATGGAAATATCATAAAACATATACAGAAATGATTATGTCTTCCAGTAGATGGGATAGGTTAGGAGCAGGAGTTCATGAGTTTGACTCTGGGTCATTAAATTATTTACCAAAAGAGTAATATTTGATTATTCATTAACAAAAAATAAAAGCTTCTTAAGATCATGTTAAACTGGCAGCAGTGTTGGTAACTACTCAGAAATAAAACGTATTGCTGCTATTATAATATGTTTTATTTTATACCTTATAGCTATCCAAACTCTGGGAAGTGGCATCTGGGAAACAATGACAGTTTGTTTAATTTGTTTTTCCCATTTTTATTGAGATAGATAGATAGATAGATAGATAGATAGATAGATAGATATGACATGCAGTGGGTACATTGAGGTTGAGTGCTTTGTGCACATATGCATCATGACAATATTCAGGGCCATCTCAATGCCAAGACATGCAATGTTCCACTTCCGACACTCAGTAAATTTAAAATGCCTCCTCCTCTTCCTCATCTTCTTCATCCTCTTTCTCCTCCTTCTCTTCCTTATGCTCCTTCTCTTTCTCTTCCTCCTTCTTATTCAGGCGAGGAAATCAAGCAGAAACCACATGCATCATTCCTGAAAAGACAATATTGACCCTCAGTGACCTGAGTTGCCGGAAATTTGACTGTTATTTCTGCAAAACAATGAGCTAACCCAAAGAAATGATCCCACATGCATGCGTGCGTGCACGCACACACACATACAAACACACACTCGGTAATTTTCTGTCACTGAAGATCCCTTGAGGTCTACAGGTATCCCTTTTCCCCAACAATACCTATAAACAGATGGTTGTCAATTCCTGAATTCAAGAAGACAAAATCACATCAATATTCCTCTGTAATCAAAGTTGATCGTTACATGTTCTGAACACTACTTTACACTTACTCCCCCAACCTCTACAAATTATATCAACTACATCGTCTCTCTACTTGAACGTGGTACCCAAACATGAGGCCATCCCACAATGGTTGTCCCCAATCATGACTTCTCAGGTAAAAGAAGACAGGGGATTCTTGTCTTCCACTGTTCTCTTCTGGACTCTGGCCTGTTTCTCTTCTCTACCTAACCCTCTTTTACCCCATGTTGTAGATATTGTGGACAACTGTGTCTAATTAAGAATGAGGAAGGGAGGAGCCAGATGAGAGCTACTTCGAAGAATACCACTCAATTCGCACCAACCATGTTCAGTATCCGGATTGAGCAGTAGTCTCTTTCAGGTTTAACAGTCAGTGATGGGACTATAACCACTCTCAAAATCTAAAGCAACCCGGAAGGGCCTTCAGTGGGTTCTACTTATAGCCCATGTACACTTTTAGCCCTCTCCACCTCCGACCTAGGTGACATCAATGCCTGTATTACTAAAATTTTAGTTATTATATAAAAGTGCTACAGCAATTTTCACTGGAAGTCAATACGAAAAGTTAAAAGTCGATGAATGTTGTAACAATGGAAGTAAATTAATGGGCAGCTCTCAAGCGGCAGAGTCTGCCATTAATTTCAGAAATGCTACTTGTATTTGTCAGCGTGACTATAAGATATCATTGCTGTGTATTACAGATAATCAAACAAATCTCACTTTGCAAACACTGCTTCTCCACATCTCCTGCGAGGGATCAATCCACGGAAAAGGAGATAAACTAATGGTGTATCGGTTTCAAAGTCTATAAATATTTTCCCCAGATAATCAGAAAATAAAAGTTCATGAAAAATAAAATTTAAGAATAATGTGTGTGCTTTCTGCTTGATTTCCGAAAACTAAAACAAACTGAAAATAAGGAAAGGTTATAAAACTAAATATAGACCTCAACACTAACAGCTGAACAGAGAATGTGATTTTTACATTTATAGCAGGTGATAAAGTTAAAAAAAACTGATCCTTGCACGTTATTTAAAACCTGATGTCACTGACCTGGAATTGCACAGTTAGATCACAGGAAAAGAGCAGAAGAGGATCACGAGTGAGCCTGCACTGTTCCAGCTTCACTTCCTGCCCTTCATATATTACATATCATAATACATATTTTAGACTGTTATTTATCCAGAAAAGGAAGACTTTCTAAAAGGATTGATGAACAGCAAAGTTTGAATCAGTAATAGGGATGAACAGCCAGCAAAATCTACACTAGGTATCACTTGCAAAATTAGTTTTGAAAATGACTCCTTTAGACACTGCTTGAATTCCAAATTCATAATAAATTTTGAATCTTAGGAGGTTGATAGTCCTCAAAGGTTCCCAAGCTATGTACTGACTACGAATGTCACATTTTAATGATATTTCTGACCAGTTAAAGTGAGTTCCAGAGAAAGCCAAATTGCATGATACAGTGGCTACAAAAACAATAATGATCTTTGGCATTTTAAATACAGCATTTCAGTTGGGACATAGGAGAAACATCTTTGACTTTTTAAGGTGATGTTATAGGGAAGAGGAAGGAGGCATTTCTTGTTCATTCAAGAATAGTGTCTGCTTACCTTGGCTCAGAATTAGTTGTCATATTTGGGGTCAAAAATGTCAAAAACATGTTATTACTCAGTTTCTGGAACTCAGAGATCTCCACAGGAACTGGGTGGCTTCACCGTCTAAAGGAAGTACATTGGTCATTAAGCTCTGGGTTGCCAAATTTAATGGGGGAGGATAAAAGGTAGGGCAGGAAATCATCCAAAAAAGATTTCTAAAGGCAGATAGAAATTTTACACAGTGGTTGATTAGCATAACATAGCACACAGATTGGGATAACAAACGAATTCACAGCACAGGGCAAATTCTTGTCCATCATCTGATAATGACAAGGCAGGAAATCACTAGCTAGAACGTCACAAGGCAGGCCATATTCCCGTTGATCATCTGATGATAGGCAGATGGAGGGGCAAGCCTACAGCAGTCACACAATTCACATTCTTCAGAAGTCATTGTCTGCACGATGGGGCAGAGCGCAGCTCTGGTCAGGCCAGAACTCACTCCTATGTTCCCACAATTTGTTATCTGAGGAGCTCATGCAAAAGGCTCCACCTAAAGGCAATTGCACTTAAATTGTTCAGGATACTAACTGGGATTTTGAAAGATGAAGTAGGTTGAAGTCAGGGTTGACTACGATTATCCTAGAGAAATGAAAAAGACCAAAAGTTAACGGTAAAGGTGAGACAGGTTTCACTGATCCTGAGATTGAAATCAAATCAACAATGCTTCCAAGGACTTAAAAGAGGAACAGGTACAATCACGTGAATGTGAAATATTTCCTTATGTTTCTTATCCACCATGAATGTGCACTCAAACTGTATTTGTATGGAACTTTAATACAAGCTATACTATGACGTCAGCAGTGATGCTTTGGTCAATGAATAACGGAAGATCAAACAAAGAAGAAAGAAACCCTTAGAATATTTAATAAATTTAAAATATCTCTAGAAAGTTAAGCAGGACTAATAGTTTTGGAATAAAATTTAAAAATTGAGCCATTACAATAATTCTAAAAGTCCACTCAAGATGTCGTGTGCTCGTTACCAATGAGAATATTTAAAAAGCAGAATCTCTGCAAAAACTTTAAAAGAGACTTTTGCATTGGGTAAAAAGTCAGACGAGACAGTACACAATCAAGAAATGGAATCAGCAGAAGAATCTATAAATGGAAGATGATAGACGTGTCAACAGGTGAGCAGGTTTATTTTAAGGAATTCGTTTATGGGATACGGAGATGAGAAAGTCTGAAATCTATGAACAGATAGCAGGCAGAGGAGTCTTGGAACAAAGAAGCTGATGGTGTCTTTTTAAGACAAAATTTCTTTTTCTCTAGGGAAACTTCAGTTTTACTTTTGCAGGCTTTTAATTGATTGGATGAAACCCATTCACATGATCAAGGATAATCGCCTTGACATCAGAGTCAGTGGAATGTAGGTGTTCACTACATCTGCAAGATAACTTACACAGCAATTCCTAAATTAGTGTCTGAGTGTGTAACTAAGCATCAGAGCCCAGTAAAGGAGACATGAAAGACTCAACGTTATAGCAGCCTATGGTGTTATGCTAAACGGATAGTCTTAGGGTTGCAATTAGGAAACCAAAAATGGGGAACAAGGTGCTCTTTTCTACTCATAAATCATCTTTGTAGATGTAGTTTGCAACTTCCATGCTCACCACCCATTACTGCATTTTAAATAGCGACCATCCTTCCCTGTTTTTGCTATGTATTAGGGTTAGGCCATCACATTGGATTAGGTCAAAAAAAGCGGCAGGATAGGTTCAGGACTGTCTAAATTCTACACAATATATTATTTTTAATCTTCTTTCTGTTGTCAATGTTTAAATCTACAAAGGGCAATAGTCATTTTGAAACTAAAAAAATCATTTTAAGGGGCAGTGAAAGAGATTGGTACAGGGCATTGTGCCCAGCACTTTTGTACTGAGATACGTCCCCATATTTCTGGTCCATTTTTATCATGTTATTTTGAGACGGGATCTTGTTAAGTGGCTAAGCCATCCAGGCTGGGCTCAAAATTATGGTCCTCTTGCCTCAGCATTCCAGAATGCCAGGATTACAGGTGTGCACCACCACTCATGACTTCAATTGTTTCGATAACAAATTACAATTCTCCCATACAGGGCTCTAGCATAAATGAGTTTAAATGATCTCGTATCAGCTCTTCGCCTCTTTTTAAACCCTACCCTTGAAATTGAACCTTTTGTTGTTTTGACAACTAGCACAAAACAAACTTGAAACACAGACTGACGTTTGTGTGCATAGTGACAACCTATATATTCTGAAACGGGTAATTATTGGGCACATTTAGTCACCCAAAATATATATGGGAGAGTTAAAGAAAAATATCTGGGTATGAGTTTTTGACTTTTTTTTTTTCAAAATGATACAACATAAAAATAAAGCCCATTAGAAAATTGTAATTCTGCTCATTTTTGTAATTTCTTCAGTCTAATTGAATGATCATTCATATATTCCAACTTGACTGGACTAAGCAATGCCCAGACAGCTGGCTAAATACTTGTCGTGGCTTAGATCTAAAATGATCCCAAAGTTCCATGTGCTCAGAGTTGAGCCTACTTAACAGCAATCAGATGATGAGGGCTGGAACTCCATTGGCTGGCTAATCCCCTGTAAGATTACGTTTGATAGTACTATTGAGAAGCTATGGGGTCTTTGAAGGTGGAGCCTAGTAGACAGATGTAGGTCATATAGCTTGACCTTGGGTCCCTGGCTGCTTTATATCTGGACTTTCCTCAGTCTCTTCTTACTGGCTGCCTTGAGGTGAGAAACTTTCCTCTGCCACATCTTTCTACCATGATGTTTTTGATTAACAAGAAGCTTAAAGCCAACTGACCAGGGACTGCAATTTCTTAAACCATGAACCAAAACAAACCTTTACTTCTTTAACTTATTTATCTTAGGTATTTTAGGTATTGTCATTGCAGTGAACAGACAGTGACTAACACAATTTTATTTGAGTGTGCTGAAAGTGTACTGAGAAGATTTCCATCTGAATTAGTAAGATGGTCAGAGATCGCCCCACCGTGCAGGTGGGCATCATCCAATAGACTGAGACTAACAGAACAAAACAAGAGCAGAAAAGTGAATTTATTTTGCTGGAGCTGGAACAGCCCGTTTTCTCTTTTCCTCAGACACAGATGCTCCTGGTTTGCAAGCTTTAAGATTTGGACAAAGGTTTACACCATGGATTCTCTTTATTCTCAGACCTTTACGCTTGAACTGAATTTACCACCAGTTTTCTGGTCATCCCGCTCGTAAATGGCATCGTGAAGCTATTTGGTCTCCATCATTAACTGCCAAAGTGTTTCTATAATGCTATAATATCTCTCCTTTCTCTCTCTCAGAAAAACCTAACTAATACACTAGCAGAGAGGTAATAATATTACTCTGGGAAGATAAAAATGAGGCGTTGGAGTCCTATATTGCAGAGAAAAAAAAGGAGAAGCCTACTTTCAGATATATGCCTCTAGGGGTATATTTGGATTTGGATCTGGCCAGGTCATAATGTATTCAAAGGTAACATTCATACCATGATTAAATGTACATTAATAGGTTTTAAGTCTAGAGTATATACTTTCTTGGCCATACGGATAAAAAATAATATTATCTTCTTACACCTAGATTTGTTTCAGTTATGGCAAATGAAATAAATGGACTTTTTTCTCTTCAAAATGTTAGGTACAAAAAGTAGAAACATAAATGCCTTGATATTTCAACATTATCAAAATATCTAATAGAATATATTAATTAACTATATTTAGCACTGGGAAATAAGAGATGTTTAGAAATATATTCCTCTGTTATCAGATTTTTGTTTTTTATACTGGGACTGACCCCAAAGACTTAGCGTTGAACTACAACCCCCACTCATTATTTTATTTTTATTTTTATTTTAAGAAAGGGTCTGACCCTGTTGCTAAGTTGCCTACGCTGGGCTTGAACTTCCAATCCCCCTGCCTTGGACTCCCAGAGATCAGGAATTATAGACCCCAGCCTCCAGGACCAGTTTACCAGGAGATTTCACCCTACCGTCATCTTTATTTTCATTACAAATGCCAGTTCTTGAAAATTCCCAATTCCCAGGACAAACTGTCTTTTAAATGAATAATAAATTATTGCCAACTGATCTCTAGACCTTGAATCTATAGTGAAAACACTCTTTTTAGAAAGCAACATCTAAAGCTACATTTAAATGAGTTACTCTTGGGACAATTTAAAAACAGGCTGACATGTTGTCAGTTAACAAACTGTCCTCCAGTTTGCTGGCTAGCTACTCACTAAGTCTATAGAGTAGCTTGTTGTAAATTAGCTCTGAGAAACACACACAAGGAATGTAAAGACATGAAATGTACTGGAAACTGCCGCTAGAGTTCCTGGTAGAGTTCTTGCCTAGCATGAGGTCCTGGCTTTGGTTCGTAGCACTGCCTAAATAAATAAATGAATAAATGAATAAACAAAAAAAGGAGAATTTGAAAAAGAAAAAGAAAAAAGGTAAATGGGAACATAATAAAGAGCTATTAGTAAGAGTTAGTCAATCCCTTCACATAATTTTTTTCATTTAAGTCATTTGAATACATTTGGGTTAGGAAATGTTAAGTTTATTAAAGTTTAAATAGTTATTAAGTTAGAAAACATAATCAACTCTGAGGTTTCACTCATTAGTAGTCTATTCTATGTGAGTTTTATTTTACTCTTTGCACGGTTCCTTTTTTAATTTGACTGGAATAATTTTTAAAATTCCGACGACAAACTTCTCATTACTGTATCTGGTTTTAAAAAGAAATTGTGCAGCATAGAACTCAGAAGAGAGAAATGAAAAAGAAACCCCAGGTTTAATAGAATAGGTGCAGGAACCCAACTCTCTTTCCACCATGACTCTCCCTCTGACTTCTGACTCGCTCAGTGTCATTAGGCAAAGAATAGAGTATCTAAATACTTTTAATTTCTTCTTGTATAAATTGAGGAAATAAACAAACTTCCCAAGACCCTCCTGTCTTTCAAAAATGATAACTCTTTGATAGTCAAATAGGTGCTGAAGTAGAAATTGAAACTAATCTTTCTGTTGGTTCAGAATATAAATCTACCTTACTAAAAGTTGTTTTGAGTGGCTGGCGGACTAGCTCAGTGGTTAAAGTGCTTGCCTAGCAAGCTCAAAGCCTTGGGTTTGACTCTCTGGGACATCAGCAGTGCGTGATGGCGCATTCCTGTAATCTTAGCGTGCGGTAGACTGAGGCAGGAGGATTGCCATGTACTTGAGGCCAGCCTGAGCTCGGTAAGAGTTCATGACCAGCCTGGACTGCAGAACGAGAGCCTGCCTCACAAAAAAAGTTGTTTTTATAACACTTTGGTTGTCAAATGAGCCTCTGTTGTCTTCACAACAGCGTCTTTACTGTAAGAAATCCATCATCGACCACATCTCTCTAGCACTTCCATCATTTCCACAACTTGTGTTTCACAGTATTACGATCAAGAAGTGTTGAATTGGTTGCATAAGTTTTAAGGAGGCAAAGCTAAATTCGTTTATTGAATGGCACAAGTTATTGTGGTATGATGAAAAGAGCTGAATGAATTTTTAGCCCTTGTTGTTGGTAAGAATAACTTTGTTCCCATCTGTAGATCCTTAATTGTGTCTTCTAGGCAAGCAAAGTTCTAAGTAAGAAAGGGGCCTGTTTCCCGGGGACAACACTCAGGAAGACCTCCTTCGTCAAGACCATGGAGACGGAGTCATGAAGGGCTTTAAAGAAAGCAGTTACCACTATGATGCTTGCACAGATTTAAAATGTCCTATAACTGTTTTCAGTGGCATGATGGAAGGTAAACAATAAAAATGTCATTCTAAAGGAGTGCTCAGAGATGGGGGGGGGGTTCAAAAGAAAAGAATATTATCATGTCTGTAGCAGGAAGGAGGGATATAGGGTCCCTGCAAGAGTGGGAGTAGCTACAGTGAGAGCCCAAGATGCTCAGAAGAAATAGAAAGGCCTCAGGCACTGAACATCAACTTAAACTTAGAAGTCATAACTTAACTCAAAGGCTTAGAAATACTCCCAGATCCTATGAGATCTGTGACTCTGATCCAGGTAGAGGAGCAAGATCTAAGAGTGACCTGAGGGGAGTTGGAGAGGTACAGATCTAACGTTCTACCTTAATAACCAAGTGTTAAGTGAAAATATATTCTCTGCAAATGTTTTAATACTGAAATACATTGAAGTTCTAGGTGACCAAACAGACACCTCATTTCTACCATTTTCTGGTCAGATGTTCAGCATTCAAATCTCTTTCTAAGGCATTATGGCCTTAGTATTTGTTTTGAAGGAAACATAATCCGCTGACTCAAGTACAATTTTGTCTCTGTAGGATGAATTATGATCTGAAGGAACTGCAGTATCTTTAAAAAAAGAGAAGGCTTTTCAAAGTAGACCAAATAACACTATATTTTAGGCATTATACATCTGTATTATTGCTACTTGACCCAATCAGGTAGCTATTATTCCCCCCATTTTACAGGTAAATGTTCTGACACAGAAAGAAATTAAATAATTTGTCAGATAGTCAACAAAAAGGAAGCCATGGTATGGATTTAGATACATCTTATGCAATCTGGACTCTAATCTTTATGCGTACATCACATCTGGCTTGATTAACCGCTCTGCATACTTCACAACTGCAATGACATGAAATCAATCATTGTAGGCAAGTATCACCATAATAACAAAAGCTCAGGGGCTTAATAGGAAAGATTACAGCTCACTCACATCACAGCCCAAAGTACACAATGTATACATGTGTGTTTCACAAAATGAGATGGACATCGGATCTTTCCAGTTTATGACCCACCATCTACGACACTAATTTTTTTCTCCCAAGGACACAGCCGATGGGAGAAGAATGTAGAATTGAGTAAAATGATTTTATTCAGACATTAGCACAAGTCCATTTTACCTGGACTGAGGTTATGCCTATGTCCCTATGTAACTTCAAGGGTCTGAGGAAACAGTAGTCTGAGAGCCCATAAGAAAAGCAGGAGATACACCCCTCTGTCAGAGAAGGATCAAGACTGCACAGCAAAGTTAACACAAACCCAGAAATAGTGACACCATCTCTCATCATTGGTATTCACCCAGAATCTCTCATTTTTATGAAAAATCCATTTCATGCTTGTCTACTTTGGTAAATCACAAAATTGAGTTTAAAATTGGTTAAAAATGAGAGTGATCACAAGGAAATAAAAGGCATTTGATGTTGATAATCAGAGAAGCTGGCATTTACCCAGATGCTAACATAATCTAATTCTACTTCATGAACATAATGTAGGCTATTTCTCTTCTTGGACAATGAGTGCTCATTTCTTGCAAGCTCTTCTTATCCTGATAAATGTCGAAATGCTGAAGTGTTTTTCCAAACTTAGGCAAAAAATTCATTGTGTATGCTACTGTAAATAATTCTTTAACATTTAATTCAAACAAAAATATCTGTCGCAAAATACTTATTAAAAGGTACAGGCTTATCTCACTTGCTATGAACACTGAGCCCCAATGCCTTAGCAACTACATATCGAATGATAGATTTACCTGAAAATTTCCTTTTATGCCCCCCCACAGAACAAATAGAGCTATTGAAAATGGAGATGAATGCAACATTTTTGAGGTTCATAAATGTTAAATTATAATAAAATTCTCATTCTGGAGAATTTATATTCATACTCAACAATATGAGGAGAGTATCTTGCTGTTTATGATTGCTATATTGTAATAAATGAGCCATCAAACATTTTCTTACTCATAAAATTTTGTATTCGTACCTAATGGCATCATTAGAAAGATCACTGTGGTGTACTAATTATAGATGACTTTTTAAAATTTAAACCTGAGAAGATGGGGTTTTGATAAGTTGTCAGAAAATAAAGGTAATGATGCAAGAACAAAAGAGAAGAGTGGATTTTCATATAATTGCAGAGACAAATGCAAAACCTGGAAAGGAGTCCATGTTGGCCAATGTCTGTGGGTGTGTCTGTGTGTGTGTGTGTGTGTGTGTGTGTGTGTGTGTGTGTGTGTGTGATACACAATGGTTACATCAAGCTTGAGAACTTTGCACACGTATATATCACATCAATATTACAGTTCCTTCCCCTCTCCCGTTTAGGCCCTCCCACCTCCTCCCTCATCCCCCGTCATTACTACCATCACATCCATTTGGTTCTATAAAATGCCTGTATCCTGGTTTCTCAACTTAGAAATACCATGTGATATGTAACCTTCTGAGTTTGACTCACTTCATTGAGGATGATGGTCTCAAGTTAAGCCCATTTACCTACAAAAGCCTCAAATTTAGATGTCTATGGAAAAGTAGTATTCCGTTGTGTGCATGTACAATTTTGTGTCCGTTGGTCTGTTGATGGGTATTTTGGCATCTTTCATATTTTGCCTATAGTTAGTTGGGATGCTATTAATATGGGAATATGTGTATCTCTATTATACAGTGCTGTTAAGTCTTTGGAATGATACCCAAAGAGGTATCATTGGATCTAATGGAATATTCATTTCCAACCTTTTGAGGAATCCAAGCTTATTCTTATGTTTTCAGTATAAAGAAGTGATTTTGAGCTTTGGCTACATTTTAAGATTTTCAAATTTACAATAAGAGTGTACAGCATGATTTAAAAAATGGCATACTGGTTTGAGAAAAAAGATTTTCTGATATTCTAGTTACTGGCTGCGTAATCGTTATGAGAGGGTATTGGATATGTTAGAAGCTAAGTCTACAAGACAGGAAAATGAAAAGAGGAGTCACTAATATATAGAAGTACTATGAATCTTACTAAAGTAACAGATAGGAAGGACTTGTGAAATATCAGCACACCTATTGTGACCTCAAAATCTGTTATTATTAGTTAAACCATTATGACATTTATCTTTCTAATGTCCCTTCTTCATTCAATAGTTGTTCCCATAATGTTAAAGAACAAACATGTTTTGTCTAGGACACACTTGGTATAAACAAGAGGTGATGAAAAATAAAGACCACATTGTGCAATAGATCTCTGGAAAAAAATCTGCATGTCACCTTCCCTTTAGTCCTATGTCAGCACTAGCATGATCTAGAAAGGGTTATACATGTCATGTATATGATATTTCCAAAGCATTTAAAATATGAAATTAATGAAAAACTCTATTTGAAATATGTACAACTAAAACCAATATGAAAGCATCAGAATTCTGAGTTCAAAATAACAAAGTGTAATAACTGTGCTGAGAAGAATGCAAATGAATATCCCCAGGGATGCATAAATAGTAATAAATATTCAAAGAACAGAGAAAACAAAAAGCATTATTATTGAATAATCCCTGGGAGTGTTAATAGGAAACAAATTAAATGTGAATTTATATTGAATCATAAGAGCTATGAAGACTGATGTAAAATGCTGAAGGCTTAATAACAGCAAAATAGTTGCTCCAGTTGCAAAAAACTGATGGATCTTGACTATGTAATTATGTATGAGCAACTATTTTCTGAAAGAAATATTCATATAGCTAGAAATCTCATGATTTGGATTTCTTTATTGGAGGATGAGAGGATGAACTGTAGAAAGGACTATCACAGAGGACCAAATAAATATCTGCGTAGAAAAAGTGGTAAGAAACAGTCTTGTAGAAAGAGAAAATATTAGAACAAAGAATCAGACTAGATGATTATGTAAAAGTGAAATCAGGGTGATTTAGCAAAAAGAAAGCCTCCTTGATAAGACCTTAATTACTCAGGAAAGAAATATGAATGCATCCACTAAGCTAGTTCATAGTTGGTAGAAATGTCAGAATATGTGTGTATGGGCAAAATTATCTTACCACAAAAAGTGCCTTTATTTTCTGAAAGCAAAAAACTTTTAGTATATATAATGAAAACCAAAAATATATATCACTGAAAGCTATTTCACAATGATACATCTGATTATTATAAAAATTCCAATGTTGATTCTCTGGGTTAAGATTCCTGCAAGCAAAAAAATTGTATTCCTTAAATTATCAATTAAGTGTTACAATGTTATTATTTTTCATCTTTTCCCATGCATTTTTGTCATTGTACAGACACCAAAGAACCTCAAGTACCTTACATTACTTTTTGCTTACTCCATTTTGCTTTAATGTTTCCTATTTCCCATGAAAGTCAGTAAAAACGGCCTGATTCTCGACTCGAAATATTTCCTTGTTACAAATCAGTTACTAGATCCCAATTATCTATGTATTAATTAAGAAAGAGAAAACTTGTGTTGATCCTGAGATCCTGTTGTGTCAATTACTGGGCAAGACATATAGCTCATCATATTAAAATACACAAAGTTGTTGGTGGCTACGCGTTTTCTTACTTTATCTTCAGTGACAAATATTAAAAAGTATTCTATCTATGGGCATTCTGGCTTTATTTGTTTATTATTTATTTATTTGAGACAGGGTCTCACTCTGTAGTCCAGACTGGTCCTGAACTCATGATTGAGCCAGACTGACCTCGGATATTTTGATTTTAAAAGCCATATTCCTATTCCTACTGTGATAGTTGCACATACTTCTGATCATCAACTAGAATGATCAGTGTTTTTAACAAGAATCAATGTGTATGAAGCCACTGGAGTGTGATTTTGAGTACTATGCCAGCTTCCCACACCCATCAGTTTCTACCAAATCTTCACCAGCCTCTCCCTTGAAATTCCAGGAGTCCTTACTATATACAAAATTAACTGGAAAATGAGCTACGTCTAAGGCTTATTCTTTTCTATCCCTTAATATACAGAAGAGACAATAACACTCTGACTTCTGTCAATCTCGACCGTGTCGCTTCGGGTGCCTAATATATGGTAAGCTTCAGATCATAACCCGGTTACACTCAAGAGAACGAAGTATACAGTGAAGCTGAGTGTTCTGAGCAGGTATACACTAAACTCTTGGCTCTTTATTAATGTGAGATGAACTTCCTATTTCAATATTCATTTCAAAAAAAATTGAAAATGTCATGTGAGTAGACGTATCTGTAAACTCTCTCGCATGTTTTCCACTAAATAAAGCATCAGTGACTTACTCCAGGTTAACAAAGAGAGAGAAAGCAGGTGGGAGACGCTAACGTAGCTGCCCATCTCAGTACTGAGACCTCAATACCGCAAGGCGAGCAAGGACCAGGAATTATATAGTCTACATACTCGAAGGCGCTGGAGCATTTCAAGTCTCCTGAACTGCTGTGGCGGTTGATGTTTCTGAACTCATTTTTGCACCCATTTTAGATATTATGATTTTTCAATATGCAACACAGGGGGATGCAAATGTTAATAAGCTATACAAGCCTGTATCATTGAATTGAAGAATTTCACATGAGATAGATCAAGAAAAAAATTATGGGTAGGTACATTCAGAAGGCTTTACAAGTCCTTAGTTGCATGCAAAGGAGGAGCTATACATAGCTTACACTGAGAAATAAATTCCCTTGTATGTTCTTAGATTATCAAAGGGAATCTGGGAAAAATCCTTCTCTGCCACATAGAATTACACTGGAAACAACAAAAGCATTTGGTTAGTAATTGTGTACATATACATTTTTCTGTTTTATAATCTGAAGAATAAAAAACTTTTACTAGAATTTAATTGAAAATAACAAACAGTGATGGATTTACCATGGTTATTCGAAACAGTGAGAAAAGAGGTAAAAATGTCATAACATTTGGGTAATTAGAGTCCTATGGGTAGATTATGATTTCTTAGAAATAAAAACACATTTTTAGATTAGGTTGTGCTGTTACTCGTTTTATTCATACTTTCTTCTTTGTTTTTCAGGTTTTTTTTTTTTCAAATGAACTCAGGGTCTGCAGATGCTAGGCAAATTCTCTTTATTGAGCTATATCAGCAGTACTGTGAGTGTATATTGTATTTTTAGCCACTTATTTTGTCTCTGATGTTTTAAATCTATCCACATCCTTATAACTTTATTTCTTCAGTGCAAGATAATCCTCCTAGAACTCCACACAGGTTGCTCTCTTTTTAAGAAACTTGACAGTACATGGCGTGAGCATCTAACTGGGCCGTCACGTGTCTGTCCTTTCTACGGTCCGCGGGTGGTGTCCTTGGCTTCACTCCCCGACTTTCCTTATCTCTCATTCAACATGAAAGCTGCAGCCAGTTATTATTACCTTAAAAAATCACAACTCCGGCAATACATGTTCAAGCATTATCAGTTCACATTTAAATTCACTGGGTCTTCAGGATCTTGTTAGCTGAAAGTTGTACCTGACTCATGAATACACCCCAGCTACTGACTTTTCTTTATTTATGGGGCACAAAATGACCTAAATGTGATGGCCAAAATCCTAGCTTTATCCCCTTGGGATTCTGGTTCAAAGGGAAGTAGCACCATGATATAAACACACCTTTGCTAATTTTCTGAGTCTCTGAATTTGCACTTTCTTGTCTTAATTAAGACTTTGCCTACATTTCTGTCCCTGAAATGCTTGTGTAATCAAACACGTGCAGGCTCGAGTCAATTAGTCCTTGATATCTACTTTGGTCAATCTCTCTTCTTGAACTATCTTAAACCTTGACATTTCTCATGTAACATGTGAGTAGTGCACAGGGATCTAGTCACCTTTCACCAAGATGTTTGATAAAAAATACTTTTCTAAACCAAATTAAAAGCACTATACACAAATACATAGAAAGAATGGAATTGAAATCACTATACATATATACATAGAATTAAATTTATTAATAACAAAATCTGTGGAATAAACTCTATAATTAAGGGGAAATATAACATAAATGATAGGAAAAATAAATCTGATGTTCATAAATACAAATTGGCTCATAACCTACACATGTAAAGAATTATAAATCAACATGTAAAATCCAGGCAATTAAAAGTATGAAAAATTTCAGAAAGAAGCCTGACATCTTGTTGGCAAGGAATTTTTCTATAATGACCGTAAATGTATAATAAGAGTTAGCTGAAGCTCATTAGCAATAAAGAACTGCAAAGAAGACACCACAATGAAATCGTTTTATTGATCAAAGACTCATATAAATGAAATTTGTTGATAACACCTTGCAAAAATAAAATGACTGCTATAGTCTGAATGTTTGTCGACTCGACCTCAAAACTCACGTGTTGAAATCATACCTGCCAGATGGCACTGTTAGTAGGTGGAAGCTTTCAGAGGCTTTGAATCATAAGAACAGGGTTCTTCTGAAAGGAAATAATACCTGTATGACAGAGGACACTGCCCCTTTTTGTGACACAAGAAGAATTACAGAATGAATGAATGAGCCAGTAGGCAGGCTGTCACCAAATATCAAATTTGCTGATGCCTTGACCTTGGGCTTTCCAGACCCTAGAACTTCACCAAATAAATTTCTGTTGATTTTAAGTCAACTGGCTTATTGCACTTTGTGAAAACAGTGAGAATGAATTAAGAGATTGACTAAGAAGGATGTAGACAATGAGAATTTCCATGCACTACTAATGGAGGCATAAAGTGATACAAACACTTGCAAAAGTCTTTGAAATTATCCACTGTCAAACTTTTTGATTACAGATTAAAGTTCAGAAACAATAATTTTATGCATATGTGCACAAGAGATGTGTGAAAATATGTACAATAATATTATTCATAATAAACAACTAGAAACAACGTTAGTGGCTCTCAATAGAATATATGCCTAATTTTGATATATAATAATATATAAATAAGATTAAATTATATATACACACACAAAGTGTAGATGAACACAGCAATTTGACAATAGAAAAGGAAAAAATGATCACAGCATAATTATATATATATATAATGTCAAAATCAAATTAACTTCTGTTTTAAGGAGATAGGGTTTCTTTTTTTTAGAAGGTATGGATGAAGTTAAGTTTGGATGGGGATATGGGAAGGGCTTCAGGCATGTTTTTAAAGGCTAGAAGTTACTATATGTGTATGTTCACTTTGATACAATTCTATAAACTCTATCCTGCTGAATTCTCTAATTTGGAGTGCCCATTACTAGTATATCAATAAAAATAATCATGATAATTCTCATTAAGGTAAAGTATGCTTTGTTTTGATTCCTAGACCTATGTAAGAAAGACTATCTTAAATTCTTCTTTTTCTCAAATCTGAATATTGAACAAATTAATCGTCTTTGCAACTGCACTTTAAAGATGTTAATAATAGAAAATATATTTCCGGTATAGCAATATGAACATCAAAAATAAATGAAATACTTTGCATCATGTCTTTTTCTTCAAAATGGTAATTATCAAAGGGTGAGAGTTATTAATAATTCATTTTAATAATCCCAGCTACTAGTTGGTTCTCTCATATTTTTATGTGTGCTAGTATTCATTGTATGTTTGCTGAATTACATTCATAAAGCCATATGGCTTTCTACAGTGTAGACTAAGACATGTTTGTAGGCTTGGCATTTTTTTGGTTAGTAGATTTCAAATTGAGAATAAAGCTAATTCCTTCATTTTATTCTAGTCAAAGCTAATGCACATTCTCTGCTATGTGGAGAGGGAAGAGCATTTTGGGGCAGCCAGAGAAGAGCGCCCATTCAGGAGACACTGTTGTTTATTGGTCAATACTCAACTAGAAAATGTAAATAATTACTATATTCAAATCTTCTTCTCCACAAATGACGTTTCTGACGGTGGTCCAAAGCGAAGAGTCTCCATCCACATGTTCAGATGGGCTGCAGTTTTGATCTAATAAAATTCTAGCTGAAGTCGCCACCCTCATCACAAATCTAACCACCAATTTCAACTGCCTAATGCTGTAGAGTGGGAAAGGAACATCCCTCTCACTCCTTCTAATCAGAATGCCAATTCGAAATTTATATGACAGTTACCTGAGGCCTGAGAAGGCCTAGCTGTCTCCAGAAATTAATTGCTTCCTCAGTGGTCACTACGTCTCATGACCGCCCAGTTAGTGCATGATGTGGAGGGAGGATCTGATTTTTTTTTAACCTTCAGGCAGTTGTCCAAATAAATAAATAAATAAATAAATGACAACTTTTTTCTCAGTGTAGTGACAAATGAACTCCCTGAGCCGAAGAAGTCAGTGGGTCTTTGAGAGGATGGGATGCACTCACCAAGCCCAGCTCAGCTGGCATTCCTGCTCTTCTGTGATATTCTATACATCCTCTGTTAAGGAGGGGCAAGGCGTGAAAATGAGACTGCACAAACTCTGGCCCTGCTGCTACGATGGAGAGGCTTGTGTGTGGAATTCTTTCCTGGTGATGATCACTTTGTAAAAGAGCAAGCCTCTTTTCTACAGTGTTCGACTGTTCCACAACATTTTGGACGTCCACCTGTTAAAGATACCTGAACTGTCTTCTCCCTGCCTTCCTTCACTAGCGTTGTCCTGAGTTCCAGACTGTGGTGCATCAGCTTGGCTCAGAGACCTCAGTTTTGCTGCCCAGCCGCACATGCCTGTCCCAACAAGGTTTGCTATATATATATATATATATATATATATATATATATATATATATATATATTTCCCCCATTTTATTGATAAGTATAAGCACAAATTTTAAGGTTTACATAGAAGTTGAGCATTTTGTGCACATACATATCTTGTCAAGGTGACAAGGAATTTCCCACTCTCTTTTTGTCCATTCCCCTCCCCTCCCCTCCCTCCCTCATCCCCCACTCTACCCCTTCCCCAGTTCACTTTGTTTTTTATTTTAAGTTCCATACGAGTTGTGATCTGGCTTTCTCATATCAAAGAGACCATTCGATGTTTCACCTTCTGCTTCTGACTCACTTCACTAAGCGTGATGTTCTCAAGTTTCTTCCATTTGCCTGCAAAAGCCTCCACGCTGTTGGACTTCGTAGATGCATAGTATTCCATTGTGTATAAATACCACACTTTGTGTATCCATTGGTCTGTTGATGGGTATTTGGGTGACTTCCGCATTTTAGCTATTGTTAGTTGTGCTGCTATGAACATGGGTATACATATATCCCTGTTATGTGTTGTTTTGACCTCTCTCGGATATATTCCCGGGGGGACAGCCTGTTCAATAAATGGTGCTGGGGAAACCAGACATCCACATGCAGAAGAATGAATCTAGTCACACACCTATCACTGCACCAAAATCTAATCAAAGTGGATCAAAGACCTAGACATTAAAAGTGAAACACTGAACCTCCTAGAAGACAAATTAGGCAAATATCTGAAAGACATCCGGGTAGGCAAAGACTTCCTTGACAAGACACCAAGAGCAAAAGAAATTATCCCCATTATTAACAAATGGGATCTTGTCAAATTAAAAAGTTTCTGCACAGCAAAGGAAACTATCAACATGGTAAAAAGAGAACCAATAGACTGGGAAAAAATATTCACCACCAACATCTCAGCTAGGAAGCTCATAACTAGAATATACAGGGGGCTGAAGAAAAGTAAGCCTACCAAAATAAAGGATCCTATTGAAAAGTGAACAAACGAAATGAAAAGGCATTTCACTCACGAAGAAGTACAAGTGGCCAATAGATATATGAAAAGATGTTCAACATCTCTAGCCATAAGAGAGACACAAATCAAAACAATGCTAGGATACCGTCTTACTCCAGAGAGAATGGCCTATATCAACAAGCCAAATAGCAACCAGTGAGAACCTTTTCTAAGCCTCAGTTTTCATATTCAGCGTTATATGTCAACTATTTTATTAAATATTCAAAAGCACAAATATGGATTTGTCACTTACATTTTGCAGTAAATTAAGAAATTTTGTGATATGAAAGAAACTCAATGTAGCTACAATCTTTCTGTTGTATTTATTTATCTTTTAATTATTTACTTGTTTATTTTGCGACAAGGTCTTGTGCTGTGGTCCAAGCTGGTCTGGGGCTCACCATGGAGCTCAAGCTATGAGGGGAAAAAAAATGACAGGTGAGAAAAAATAAAGTTACTTGTCGAAGGAAAAAATATATATATAGTAATCAGTGCTAGAGAGGCTGTGGGAAGAAAGGAACCCTCCTGTACAGCTGGTGGGAATGTAAATTTGTACAACCACTCTGGAAAGCAGTATGGAGAGCTCTCAGAAGACTAGAAATAAGTATCCCCTTTGATCCAGCGACAACCCTTCTGTCTTTATATATTTTTATGCAATCTTTTCTAGAAGTACTTTGTTCTCCATATGCAAAATAATAAACTCTATGTTTAAAGCTGCATATAAAGTGTAAGTTATTGAGAGTGAAGCTTTATTGACCACCTGAGGAAAGACTAAGTGATCTTTTGTCTTACCTATGTGAGTTATTACAACAAAATATCTGAGAAAGGGTACTGTATACCTGTTTGCTCACAGTTCTGCAGGCTGGGAGGGTCAAGATCAAGGATCAGCATCAGCAAAGGTTTTGTGTTCGTCATCACAAGGCGGAAAGGCAGGAGAGTGGAAAAAGGCTGTATTTACAGCAGCATAAACCCCGCCCACATCCTAATCACCTACCAATGCCCTTATCTTTTCATATTGTCATAATGATAAATTTCAATCTGAGTTTTTGATGGGACGGACATTCTAATTCACAGCATTTACTTCCAATGTCCTGACTGTCTCTGTTTTCAGTGGCATCATTAACAGAAGACTTCTCTTGCATTTCATCCCCTTATTTGGGAATTTCTATTACCTGTGGAAGTCACCTCTATAGGTAAGTTGGAAAGTTGAGAAAGATAGCTAAGCCGTCGTAAGTATGGAAATCATTGGCCAATCGGACATTTCCGGTGCCCCCCTTCCCAGTATGGCACAAAAGCATCTCCAGTCATTGCTCTCTTTCATTGATTGTTTTTATCAATATATTGCAATAAAAAATGTTGGGCTGGGTTAGTTTGTCATTGTTATTATTGTTTTTCTTAAGTTTCTAATTGGCACGGATAACCATCCGACAGGTCAATCTTGCAAAATTCTTCTAAAAAGATCTACAATACTGAAGGATAAATCCAAGAAATAAACCCAGATGTGTAAATAATGTTTCTTTACTAATCTCTACAGAATTTTGACTATCCAGCTGTTTCAGAGTCTAATTTTGAGTTTTAACTCTTTGAATAAAAGCAGACTAGTCACTCTTTATGGCCATCCTAATTTAAATAGCAACGGCTATTATTTGATGATCAATAGACTTTCCATTATTTCCAGGAGAGGAAAAAAAAGTCTCTTAAAGTCTCTGGTCACTCATTACACAGATCAGGAAGAGGTATAATCAGAGGAAATTTCCACAGAATTTTGTGAACTTAACTGGATTGCTAGAGTATAATTAATTAGACTAATTAACAGTAATATGGCAAAATATATTACATATTAGGGGTGTTTGAACATATTCACTCTCAAATATTTAATTAAATAAGTATTTATTAGGGACACCTTCTGCATGATGAACATTGACTATTTTTTAGATGTGTTTACTACATGCAGAGATCACTCTGAAATTTTTTTTCCCCATTTTATTGATATGTATTAGCAAAACCTAAGATTTACAACGAAGTTGAGGATTTTGTGCACATCCGTATCTTGTCAAGGTGACAAAGACTTTCCAATTCTCTTTTTGTCCCTCTCCCTAACTACCCCTCCCTCTCTCCCTACCCCACCCCCTGTTTCACTTTGTTTTTCGTTTTAAGTTTCATAAGAGTTGTGATCACTTTTAAATTTGAAAATAATTTTAAATTCAGAAATGTCTTACATTTACACAAAGAAGACGTTGCCTGAATTGTAGTGATATTCCAGGAAGCTGGAGACAATTACCTGATTTCAAGGCCACTCATACTTTCTCACCCTTGTTAATCATTCTCACATACACACCTGTGATACTGTCATCAGCAATAAGCCATTTTAGTAGATTCTACATTACGGCAAGAAAAAAAATTCTCAGATACTTCTCCTTCCTGTCCCACTCCAAAAAGCTTCATATCCCAGGGTGCTTTAGAACCCTAGATTGGTGCCCTTTGTCAGTGTTTGTGTTTTTATTATTTCACATGATTCCTCGCAGAGATTTTTTTCTCTATTATAGCATCCTGTGTGCATGACTGCCACAGATTCTGTTCCACCACTATAGATTATAAAATAAAGGTTTTTGTAAAGGCAAATCAATTGAAAAGTAATGTCAAGAAGCAAGCGTAGGGGACCCTGAGACTGGCAGGATGCAGGAAAGGAGGGCAGGTAAAAATTACACATATGTATTATTGAAGTGTCAATGTCAGTGAGTAACCAGAGTATCTGATCCAAAAAGGCCCTCCTTGGGAGCCTGTAGAATGCATTCCCGACTCATCTATCATCTCTTGCCCCGTTTTTTAGGCTGTTCATGAGGCATTAGTTCCCTGAATTTTAAGGTTGCACATGTGTGGGTGTGTTAGTTCTCTGTCAGAGACAGAAAAATCTGTGCAGAGAAAAGAGGCTTCATACACAGTACTATATAGAACACTACAGATACGACTGGGCTCAGCAGCAAGGCCAATGTGTTGTTTGATCCTGTCCAAAGGTTTCCAATACCAACACACAGCCACGGATCTTGATAAATGTTGATGCATTATGCCATCTCAGAGCAAATAATACCAACACTCACATTACAAAAGAACCTGTGTGTCCCTAACTGAAATATTTCAAATATTAATTTACCACATTTTTATTACCACCTTGTCTTTTTTTAAGACTCATTTTACCACTTTCTCATCTGGGACATGAGACCACTGTTTCCTTCTTGATGGAAGCAGAGAATGCACGAGGCTTTGATCCCACCATTCCTCTTCTATGTTTATACTACACCATTAACATTGCTGACCTCAGAGTGGACAGCAATAAAGACAAATAAATCTGATGCACCTGGCTAAACTTTCTCTCAGAAATATACATTGCTCTTGCTTCAATCAGTCTTTACTGAAAAGTACATATATATATATATATATATAGATAGATAGATAGATAGATAGATACAGATAGATATAGATATAGATAGATAGATAGATATAGATATATCTATATCTATCTATCTACCTATATATATATATATATATATATATATATATATATATATATATATATATCCCATGTGAAAATAGGAGGTAGCAGAATATGATCAAACCAATAATATAAACTGATCGTCACTTTTATGGTGGAGTTGACCAATTTTTGTGGTTCGATCGGGAATATCCCCCAAAAGTCTCCAGTCTTTGGATGTTATAGATTGTCTCTAGAACTCTGTTGTTGGGAGATGGGTATCTGGTCTGGAGGAGTGGATTATGGGTGCGTGGTGAAGTACAGGCCTGGGGCAGATTGAGTAACAGATGTGTGGTGGGAGTTTACCACACATGACACACCAGAAAGGGGCAGAACACTGAGGCTGGACCCAGAAGGGCCGCATCGCTAGGATGGGACCTGGAAATGTATCTGTGCTGCTACCTCCTCTAGGATGGGATGGACCGACTGGACTTGCCTTCCCCTTTGTGATGCTGAGAGGAGCTGCCCCACCTGCACCTCGACCCAGCTGCCCCATCACGACCTTCCAATCTTGCAGACTTCTCATGAATAAACTACGACCTTCTAAACTGTGTACTAAAATAAGCTTTTCTTTCCCTAATTTGTGGATGTCAGCTATTGAGCCACAGCAACAAAAAAGTAACTAAGATACCAGTCATTCTTACCCCTTTGCCTGCTCCTGCCTTATGCCAACCTTGCTGAGAGTCATTCTAAGAATTCTGATGCTTGTTCATATCAGCCACTAGAAAGAGTTTTAAACATAAGACAGAAGAAATACATATAAATTGTACTTTTACATTTAATTAGTAACATCTCAAAGCATATATTAATGGCATAAACACTATTTTGTGAATTACTTAAGTGCCATCAAAATTCCTGGCTAACCCCCAGAGTGACTATCTCCCGTACATGGGGTTTTCAGAGTCTGAGTCATTCAGGAAACATTTACATGCAGATCGTAGCAAGTAAGCAAAGCTTTGTCACTCCTCTGATTAAAGGAATTGATTTGACTTTAGGAAGAGTGACTTTAATTAGCTGTGCAAATGCCATTAATTCCAATTAATCTTCTCACACTGTCAAGACAAAAATCCTGGGAGAAGATAAATTGCAGAAAATCAATACAGCTCTTGTTTTTACCAGGAACAGGTGCTTGAGGCAAGAGGAGTGTCGTTAATGGGCGTCTATATCAAGGAGTATTTAAACAAGGCAGTAATTCAATGTAAAAAGCTTCTAGATGGTTTCTTGTATCCTATTTATATATTCCTTAATTGTTTTCAATTGGATAGGAAATGTTTACCATAGAGAGTTTGAAAATCATGATTATAAATCTAAGGAGAATTACAAATTGAAATCACATTTTTTTCTGTAGAAAAATGTAAATATTAAACACATCTAAGAATGTTAATATTCTCCATGTGTGTTATTCAGTTCAAGTACCAAAAAAAAAGTTTTTGGTTAATGTGGTAGCAATTATTAATAGTTATTAAATAATACAAAAATACCTCAGTAAAATACCAGGGTGGGTAGAAACTTAAATATTTCTGTATGCTAAAGTGAGATGAATTGTCCACATCAATAGAACATATCAAAGAACATATTTTTGAACTTTATATAGCATATAATTCAGGATCTGATCTAAATTTTGACCAATATCTTTCTCATTCATTTGTTCTCCAGTCACTTTATTTTTTCTACTAAAAAGAAAAATGCTGAATCTTTAAATCAGCTGTTGTGTTTCAGATCCTCATAAGCTCTTTGCAGAAAGTGTTACCCCTCAGGAGATGGCATCACTGAAAGAGCCCCCGCTGCAGGCTGCCCCTCAGTGACTTGGTTTGTATTATACTATTTCACCATATAATAACTGAGAATGTTTTCTCTCAGTTTATTTCACCCAGGTTTCTCCATGCTTCATGGAAGTGTAGATATAGGCACATTGCTATATGTTCAGACCTTATTCCAGTGCCTAGGCTATACTGAGTACCCCAAGCATAAATACGTAATTAACAAATTATTAAGCCATCTGAGACAGATGTTTTCTTAAAAACAGCGAGTAATGCAGATGTGGGCCAAGAGTTCCAGCGCACAGACTCTGGAAAACCTCGGAGGGCTCATGAGGTTCACTTTACTGATGATAACTCCTTGTTGTAGTCAAAAGACAGAAACTAATGACAGCAAAGGGAAAAGGCATATGGTGTGATTTCTAGAAGTAGGAGAAAGCTGTAGATATTCCCTGAAGCAGAGTCACAAAGGTAACACACATCATAGTGATTTCTGAGTATTATATGTGTTTATACATTTTTAAGCTAGGGTAACTGTTTGCAAAACTCTATGTAGTTTATGTATTTGTGTTACAACTACTGTTCTTAACTCCAACCTATATTATTTTTGAAGCAATGAAAAAAGAGCTTCCGAGGAAGCCTTGGCCGTCATTTGACAGACAGTCCTCATGCAGACTGCACTGTCGAGACGAGCGTCCTTAGGGAATGTGTCACGATGTTCTATGTAATCACAGTGTTCTTCTGTTGTAATCATATCAAACAAGTATGCAGGACAAGTAATATGTCAGCCACACTACTCTAGAACTGTATGATTCATTTCATCATTACAATAACTTTGTTATATGGTTGCTATTTTTATCCTCGCTTTATACATGAGAAAATTCAAATAAAGTTATTGGTCAATGGTCATATCAATAATAAATGTACTGGGCATGGTGGTGCAGGCCTGTAATCCCAGCACTCTGGGAGGCTAAGGAAGGAGGACTGCAAGTTCAAGTCCAGACTTAGCAACTTAATAACCAGGCAAGACCTGTCTTAAAATAAAAAATAAAATTGGTTGATGTAAAAGGTTCTCAATATGAAGGTTCTAGGTTCAATACCCACTACCACTAATTAACAATGATAATAAAATAATAATATAAATGGCAAATTGAGATTCGAATATCTTAAAATCTATATTATATTGCATTATGTTGAGTATGGCTTCTTTTAAGTCCTATCCTAGCAACACAGTTTCGCCTATGTAGGTCATTAAAAAAAATAAAAGAAATTCCAAAATTGAAGAGTTCTGTTTAAGTCCCCTACCTGAGTCAAGGTTATTGATATAGTTGAAAACGCTGGAAGAAAGCGTAAAATTATTTTATATTTAAAACTTATATTATCAAGACTTGTAACATAATTTTCAAAAATTCAGTATCATTTGAGTATATGGAGCTCTAAGAACTGTTATAAAATCAAAGACTCTGTAACTAAATTCTAGGGGCTTGCACAAGCACTTTATCCTCTGTGAGCTTCAGCCTTCGAATCTGTAAAATGAAAATGGTATCTAATCATCTCTACATGAAAACTTGCCATTGAATAAGTGCTGTCTTCTCATGGAAGCAGCTTGGATATTATACAAATTGCTGTATATAATGGGTTCTGTCATCTAAAATTCTTCCATGTTTCATCTTAATATTCATTCTCTAATACAGTCGTGGACTTGAATCTCTGAGATAATTAGGATTGGACAAGTTAGGTAAGAAAATATGTTTATATTTTACTGGTTACATGAAAATCTCTTTATAATGAGATTCAGTTGGTATCCCACACCAAGACTGATTCAGAGGAGACAGCATCAGAAGACAAAGCGAGCCCCCTTTCAACATTATGTTCCTTCCAAAAAAAAAAAAAAAACCTACCAAACCTGTGCATACCATACACACTTTGACTAAAAATGAAAACTTTTGATGAAATATTACCACGAGAATCTGGAATGTTTAGTTTTTCTGTTGCATTTGAGTTTTTGACATTTTCTTCATTGACATTTTTCAAAACCTACATATAGACACTAAAAAATTTATACATTAAAAGACAGATTTTCATGAGGAATAATTTAAATTTGGGATAAGTCTAAAATTTTGCCTTTGTATCATTTCTAGCTATAGAATTTTTAGTTACAGAGTGAAACTTGTAGAGTTTTGTATGATCGTAAGTTGTGGATGTAAGTTTATTTAACATATAAGCATAATGTATTTGAGGGAAAGTAAGAAAGAGAACCTGTAAATGGATGACTGGGAAAATAATTGTGCATTTAGAAGCTACCCTAAGAGTGAAAGATTTTTATCCCCTCCAAATTCACTTATAATGTTAGGTATTTACATCCTTAATGTTAATGTAATAATTTACAGCAAGCGAAATTCAGATTCAGCTTTTAAAAAATGAATAAAAAATGCTGAACTCAAATAATTCCTTTCACTATGGTAAGGATAATCCATGAAGAACATTAAGTAATAAATTGTTTCAATAAGTAATTTGATATATTTGATACAATTCATAAATTATGCCTGTGAATAAAAAATGCATGTGCTCTGGAAGGCTGTGAATGAAGGATCCTAAATTCAAGTCCAGCACTTGAGCGAGACCCTGTCTCAAAACCCAAATAAAAAATGGACAGAGGATGTATCTCAATCTCTGGTACCACAAAAAAAATCTTTTAAATTTCTTTTATAAAAAACAAACCTAACCTGAGCGTGTCATTAATGCATATAATTTTAGCTAAGGATACTGGGGTAGGAAGATTGCAAATTTGAGGTCAGCATAGGCTAGATAGTGAGTTTAAGGTCAGTCTGGACTACAGGAAGAGACCCTGTTCAAAACAGAAGAAGAAAAATAAAAGAACCTAAATAGTCCGAAGAAGCACACACACGCTACAAACTAAAAATGTCATATCTACTTTTGGAAACTTTGTTCAGAGAAGCAGTAGGCAAAAAATCCAACTGACACTGTTCTGATTAGTAATAAAACAGTATTGTTGTTAGGATCTGGAGTGTCCCCCAAAAGCCTCATGTATTTTAATGTTATGGATTGTCTATGGAGCCATGTAATGTTGGTGGATTAGGGTCTGGCCTGGAGGGGTGGATTGCAGTTGTTGGGATTAGGGGTGTGTGAGTTAAGACTAAGGGCGTGTGACTTAAGACCAAAGGCGTGTGAGTTAAGACTAAAGGCTTGTGAGTTAAGACTAAGGGTGTGTAGTGGCCACACCTTCGATACCCAGATGCAAGAGAGACTAAGACTGGGACTTGGACTAGTCTCGATCCGTCTCACTTGTCTGTCTGTGTGTGATGTCCTGAGAAGCTGCCTCTATCTCTCTCTCTGCCATGTACTTCAATTGCTGCTGGCCGCCCCTGAATGGACTGTGACCGTCTGAACTGTAAGCTAAAATAAACCTTTCCTTTCCTAAATTTGTGCGTGTCAGGTATTGAGTCACAGCAACAAAAAAGTAACTGAGACAAACAGGGTCCCCACTTCACTGCGTAACCCACAAAGGAGATGAGGTGACGTGCTTTAAAGTTAAGTAAATAAATTAGAGTTGTAAAAATATTAGAAGAACAAGTCTTATCAAAGGCTGGGAAGCTGCTTAGCAAAAGGATACAGGGTGATCATATTCATGAATAAGTCTACTTATAAACAGATGTAGCAACATAAAAAATAAAATCAATAATCATAAGATATAATAACATACCTTCTCTTGAAAGTGATTTCTTCTTGAGAAGTACTTATTTGCAAACAGGCAACAGTAAAGGTTTCTTTTTTTATTAAAATAAAAGAGAGAGCTGTCATTTGATTTTGATCCAAAAATGTCTATTTAAATGATTGATGAAAACATGGATACTTGTTATTTTCTAATCTTTCTGTATTTTTGAGTTAAATACTGTGAATGAATATAGTATTACTAGCATAAATACAGCTATTACTGACCTAATAATAACTTGTTTAACATTTGGAAAGTGACATTTACCTAGACAGCTATGGAGTCAAGGAAAGGTGTGAGAATCTAAGCTAGTGGCGCAATCAACAGCACTAAATTACTTTCAGTTTCAGAAATATAGGATTCTATGAAGTAAATTTTAGAAAATCCTATTCATTACTTTCTCATTGCTGGAACCCAAGACCAGACACCCACAACATAAGGGACACAAAGTGTGGTTTTGCTCACAGTTTAGAAGTCTAATTTTGCTCTTGTGTGGTCAGGTGGAAAAGGCAGAAGGGCTTGATAGGACAGCCTGGCAGAGGACAGCTGCTCACCTCATTATGGAGGGAGTTAAGGAGAGCCAGAAAGATCAGATAGAGCGGGGACAGGCCTCTTCTGACCAGGCCCTTGCCTCTGAACACCTACTTGATCCAATTAGCCCCTAAAATACAATCACCTTATAAATACATGAGACTTTTGGGGGATATTATAGGTCGAAAGCATAATAGACCTTTACCTGAGATTTAGTTCAGGAAACACAAACACACATTTGAATATTTAATGTTTATAGAATTCTAAAACCTTTGGTGATATTTTCTGCAATCCTCCAGGATTTTTTTCTTCTCATTTAGGAAGGAAGAAAAATCGTTCACTAGTGAATTATCAGTGAACTCTCTCCCTAGTGGATGGTTCCGTGGACTCTGTCAGTGCTCCACTAGCATCACCTGCAGCCTGTACAACCTTTACTGTGCACCCCTCCCAAGTCTTTTATATTCTTTTGTTTCCAAAAGCGAGTTTCCCCCTGGCCCCAAATGATTGCCTGAGGCCAATTGAGCTACATTGCCTCCAGACAAGTGTACACACCTGGGACTTAAGACCTGCCCTCCCTGCAGCCTTAGCAAATGATTGATAAAAGGTATGAGACAATGCATATGCTAATTGGCTTGGTTTAGCCCTTCCTCACTACACACACACACGTGAAGCCATATGTCATAACTTTACACAATTTGTAACTGTCAATTAAGAATATGAATTTTAAAAAGGCTTATTAGAAGAAAACTGTAATCATTATTTGCCCATGAAAACTTCCCAGGGCAGGGCTGAGGGTGTAGCTCAGTGGTAGAGCACTTGCCTGCAACACTCAACGTTCTGGGTTCAATCCCCAGGACCAAAACCGAAAAAGAAAAATCCTTCCCAAAAGTCCCATGGCACCAGACAGGAGCCTGCATTTCACCTAAAATCACATTCAAGATCTTCCCCTTACTGGTTTCTCTCTTCACACTTTCTTACTCTTTTCCCCAAATAATATTTAATAAATTGTTTTCTCATAAATCCTTGTCTCAGAATCTACTGAGGAAACCTAATCTTAAAAATGTAATAATGAGTTTACTCATTCTTTGAACATCCAACTTCACACACAAAAGCACTCATCTGAGTGTTTTTCATTTATGTTGACCACCTCCAAATTCTCAGGAATAGGATTTCGAACAAGAAATGAGCAAGTCTCAGTATGATCCCAGTAAGAGACCAGAGATTACAGAGGGCACAGTCAGGGGCCAACATCTTGGGAGGCAAATGGGCTCATTCCTCCCCACGTTCCCACAGGCCACTTACAGGTTTCCACTGTGTGTGTTCCTTTCCAGCAGCTCCTGGAAAGCGATGGCAGAAGCCGCAGTGCCAGATGGTCTACTGTGGTGCCTGGCGGGTGATGCTAGTGGGTCTTGGCAGACATGGCAGGACTCAATGAAAACAGCAGAAGTGCCCAGCAGTCGTGCTGACATCTGGCCAACTCTGTAGTGTACGAGTGGCTGTGACACTTGGGTCCCAGAGAGGCAGAGCTGCCTGGTGGGCAGACATTGCCTAGCACAGGTAACAAAACTAATGTCTGACAGATTCCATATGGTTCCTGCCCATGCTGGTCTGAGAGCACATGTGAGTGACTCCTCGGATAAGAATGTGAATGGTAGGCGAGAGAGCCAGAGAGGAGAGCCAGCGGGATGGGATCCGGGTCCCAAGGCCCACAAGTAGCCCGGGCAGGAGAAACAGCCGTGCTTAAAGGGTCTGTCACTGGAAAGGGGAGGAAGAAATGTTTGAAACCCATGATCTCAAGTGTTTCTTTTACTAAGAAAAACAAGGGAAGAGATGACATTGCTTTTAAGAAGCGTGCACACTCCTGAGAATGGATGATGAATAGGTGAATTCCATTTGATCATCAAATGTTGGAATAACTAATATGTGAAAAAGAAATGACCTTAAAGAATGTATACACAGAGACCTCTGCATCACTGGGCAGTTGTGCATAGAAGTCATAAATGTGTAATATACTCTGTGAGCATAAGCATACAATTTTCTCTATTAATGTTAAATTTTAAATGTGAAAATATGCTTAAATTTGAGGTTTAAAAATGAATCAATGAGTATGCCATAAAAATTCTTAATCACAGATATCTTAATTTACAAAAAAAAAAAAAAAACAGGGATTCCATAACAACAAACTCTTCTTTCGGTGTCAGGGTATTTTTGATCCTTTTAGACGAATGGTAGGTGAACTGGCCATACTGCAGCCTGAATTGTTTAATGTGACTCTATCTCATTAACATAGCCTCACCCCATAGCTTTGAATTAAAATAATAGACATGACATATCCAACCTATTATTATTTTATTTGAGGTATAGAATTAAGTAGAGCTGAAAATTATAGTTTGTGGCTTTTTTTAAAAAATCACATTTTATTTCATTTATTGAAAAAATCTATGTGAAATAAATAAAAACCTGTTACTTTTATATATATATCACATTGAAGTGAGCATATACATAGACGGTAAAACTAAGCCAGGCCTAATTTTTATAATACAAGCTTCTTGTCATCAATAGTCACTGTGGATGCTATTTTGTTGTATTAATTTCTTCCTTTTACTGTTCAATTGTTTTTCACCTCAATAGTTACATAGGATCTCAAGCAAAATATTTTAAAATATTAGTACAAGACTTATTGCCTCCCTTAGAAGCCTTTGATATTGAAGTAAAATGTGATGTCTGTGGACACATTTCAATAGGTAATTATAAAAATGGAAAGTGTATAGTTATCACCTAAAATTCCTGTAGTTTTTATTAAGACAACTATACGAAGTGTTCCTAAATTCAAAGAAAGTATTCACTACATTTTTCATACTGACTTGGCAGTAAAACTGGTAATGTTTCTTGGCTTTAAATGTGAAATATCATCTTCTCAAACATGATAAGAGTGAACATTCCACCATGAAATATAGATTCTAGCATAATTATGATCAGATCCTCCCAATGATGAATAGATTACCTATTTTTCAGAATTCTGTCAAATGTATATTCTTCTAATATCAGTATATTAAGTACATATTTCTTTGAGATTTGGCTTAATAAATAAAATCTTGAATATGTTGCCTGAAAAACATGAGCCCATTAAAATTATACATTATTCTTTATGTTAAAATGCATATTATTCCAGCCTGCATGAAGTAGGAACTTAAGAAATTAGAATAAGTGAAAATACCACAAATGTCAACATATCAAACAATGCAATGATGATTATTTTTCTGTTTTTTCACCAATGTCTCAACATTTTCCATGATTTAATATGTTTTATCAATTATCAGTCTTCTCAGATCATCACAGTAGAGAGCTCCATTCTTATATTAATAAAATAACTTTCACATATTTCCTGAGCAGTCTAGCTATTAGAATTTCCTGTCGCGTCTCCCTCGACCCGCAAGAAAGACGCAACAGCCGCGGTTCTTCTCCAAGCTTTATTCAGGCACCTTCTTAACCTTGTGCTCGAGCGCCTTCTTTTCTCTCTCCTTCTTCCTCTCCTCTCCTCCCTTCGCTAAGCTGCAAGCAATTTTATAAGCCCCACAAGCCTATCATATCTCACTACGTGGCGCTTTTAGATAGGAGCCTGCACATGAGGCGATCAGTCGCCAGTCCGCGATTTCCACGTATGGAGTTGTTCATCACATTTTATTAGGAGGTGTGGCTGCCACGCAGGCGCCATCCTTTGGGTGCGGCATCTAATCCTGCCCCTTGGCCCGTTGCCCGGCGCCATCTTAGGGTTCGGCTCCCCACAATTTCCCTATCAAAGTTAAAATCCTTTGTAGTGATGGTGGTGTGCTAAAACACTATGAATCATTAGAAATGAGTGCCATTTGAGAGACAGAATTTTGGGGTAATCATATACTGTACATTTCTTGTATTACCTGAATCCAGCTCCAGGCTTGATGAGAAAAGGTTCATCAAGATTTGTAAGTTTCAAGTGTTTCAACTTCCCATCCCTGCATGTCTTTAAAACCCAGCTACAATGAAATAACATAAGGCAAACTTCTTATGCTTTTTAGTACACTTTAGTACACTTCTAGAAAGAAATTCCTCCGTTGGTAATTTCAAGTAGGTTGCAAGTTGCACTTTATTAAGTGCAGAAGCAAATTGCCTGAAGTGGCCTGTTGTGAGAGACTGCATCCTGTGGTTAGGAAAATGAACTTGGCTAACAGACAGATGAAGTGTGAGTTCTTCCACTTGATAACTGTGAGCTAGAGCTTTGCATGAATCAACTCCCTTCGTTTTTTCTGGAATACATTAGTCTGTAATGTTGATTTCATTCTGCAGTTCTCAATCACCGATCACCGACTACTATGTAACCAGCAGACATAGTGGGATAGTTTGTACCCACCCAGTGGACTGTGCTGCCAGGGATGTGGTGAAACATTCTCCAGGTTTCCTTGAGTGCTTTGCTGTGTAAGATAAGCATCCAAGTCAGTGGGTTTTTAGTACAGTCGGCTGCCTTCCATAATGTAGATGGAACCCCTTATCAGACAAAGGATCGAGTACAACTAAAGACTGATTTTAAGTAGTTAGACACCCAATGTTTAAACCTCTGCTCTACCACATAAATACGAATGACATGGGGCAATTATTTAATCTCTCTTAGTTTAAATCTCGACTTCTGTCTGGTGAGGGTAGTAGACAATGCTGTTGCGTAAGGTGCTCAGCACCATCAGGAAGCTAGAAGATGAACACAGTTCGCGTTCACATTCCACGTTGTTATGCTGTTGCTTATGTCTCTACTTCTAGGTGATTACAAATTGTTTGAAGGAAAAGGATACACTTCTTATTGCACTACATTTCTGAAGATACGATATGTAAGTTCTAATGAACCGATAATGATCAGAGAGGAAAACTACTAATGAAAATGAGGTGAACTGATCTGTAAATGGACTTAGTATTTGATGACTTCATGTTTTTCAAACTCTGTAATTGTTCTTATTCCTTCTTGAAAATCTTATAGTCTATCTCAGTTGGACCCACAAATATGTCACCTGGACTTCAGAATCGAAGGGTAAGAGACATGTTGTACTTCAAAGGGAATTGCACAAATATGCATGACGGAAATGGACACAAAAAGATGTGAGGATATGAGGCAAAGAGAAAAATCTGTATTTCAACAGGTTATGTGAAAGAGACAAAATTATATTTAGTGGCCATGAATAAACTTTTAAAAAATAAGACAGTAGTGATAGAGTCAGAAGAAAGGGGTAAACATAGTAAAGGATCCAGCTTGTCTATCACAATACAGAAAATAAGGGTATTTTGTAATGATTACATGCAATCTATAAATGCATAACAACCTCTAAAATAAATAATTGTGCTTATCCACTTAAATATCAGGATATTTTCCTAAACAACAGAAAGCAAGACACAAATATATAAAACAAAAACTTAAGTACAATAAATAACAGACCTATAAAAAACAAATTTGATTATTTTATATTACAAAATAAGTCAGGATTGTTCAATCTAATGTGTTGATTTGCTCATCATCTTTAAATTATCTTAGTTAAAACAATATTGAGTTAAGGATTTCCAATTATATGAAAATACCAGCAAACCGCAGATGTAATGACTAACGTTGGAACAAATAAAGCATGAAAATTCTTACATAAGTGCTTTTTGTTTTTAAATACAATTTAGACTGAGAATACAAGTCTAAAAGTTAATTTCAAAATTGTACCATAAAATTAGAAAATAAAATTACAATTAATCATAAGATTTTCCGTAATGGGTAGTCTGTAGTGGGTATTTGTTGGATATTAAAATAGGTTGGGAAGAAAGACTTAACTGGTAAAAATGATAAAAATAAATGAAACTTTTTTTAAAAAGGAAATTATTAAAATTTCTTTGCTCTCTTCGTTGTCAAATTTTTTCCATTTTATTAATATGTATAAGTGCAAACGTTAAGGTTTACAATGAAGTTTAGCATTTTGTGCACCTAAGTATTTTGTATTTTTTCCCACTCTCCTTTTGTCCCTCCCCCTACCCACCCTACCTTCCTGGTTCACTTTGTTTTCTATTATAAGTTCCGTAAGAGTTGTGATCTGGGTCTCTCATATCAGAAAGATCAATAGCCTTTGACAAAATCCAGCACCCCTTCATGATAAAATCACTGAGAAAAATAGGTATAGAATGGCCCTGCCTAAAACTTGTAGAAGCCATATATGCTAAGCCTACTGCAAATATCATAGTAAATGGAGAAAAATTGAAATAATTCCCTCTCAAATCAGGAACAAGACAAGGCTGCCCACTTTCACCACATTGTCAACTTTTAAAACTTCAAATTCCTATAAATTTATCCAAAATACATTTAATAGTGACAGTACACATATTTTAAATGATTAATGACAAATAGGTAAATTAAATATATGTAACTACATAAAATTTTTCTAGGTATTTTAATGCTTTTTTTAAAACTAGAATTGAAAAAGTATATGGAACTACTTAATTTTTAAAAGTCTAGGCCATTGGAGAGGACATTACTCTCATATACTGAATTATTCTCCGTTCCCTGTCACAGCAAACATACTGTAGACTGGAAAGCAGAAACAGCAGAACTTTATTCTCTTGCTCCAGAGGCCGAAAGTACGAGATCAGGGTGCTGACGTGACAGGTCCCTACCAAGGGCACTCTTCCTGGCTCGCAGATGGAAACCTTGTAACCACGTCCTTACATGGCTAGAGAGGGCTCACACAGTCTGGCACCTTTCATTGGAAGGGCACTTCTTATCCTGACGCGCCAGTCTCATAACTTTATACAAAGTTAGATATCCTTCAAATATCCCATTTTCAAAAACCATCACGTTGGTAGTTAGGTCTCCAATATAAAAATTTGAAGCATCCATTCAGTTCAGAGCACAAACCCACTTTGGTCAACGTAAAAAGATACAGGAACTTGCCCTACAGATACGACGAGTAGACTGTCAAGCCTTTTATAATGATTCCATGAAGATCTTTTCTCTAAATTAGCTCACACAGACACACAATTTTCCAACAATGATTTTTATAAAAACATCTAAGGTTACTACACAGCCTCTGCTGATCATGTATCTTTAATATCACACGTATACTTGTTTTTTTTTCTTTTTTAGCTACCATTTTGTTTTGTTGTATCCCTATGATTGCATAGATAGCAGTGGAGGACAGGCTGCACAATGGCTGCTAAAAATGTTTGTTTTTTATATTCTGTTTTTAAATAAAGCCTGGATATACAATTCTTTTTAGTGCATTTTCTACTTATTGTTATTTGATATATTATTTATTTTGATTGTTATTTCATTTTTTAAAAATGTGTCAGGCATAGAGACACTGCCTGTAATCTCAGCATGGACACCGTAGTAACTTAGCATGACCCTGTCTATAGACAAAAAAACAAAATTTTATGAAATACTGGTAATGATGCTTAAACAAAGACCTTAATTCACTCTCCAGGACCCTCTCAAAAAATCATCTTTGTTACTGTCCCTTGCTATACTCTACTCTCAGTCATGTTCCAGACTAAGTACATTTGCACGAACTTTCCCTCACTAATAAACCTTTATATCAAGCATTTTACCTCCCTTTATTTCAACATGAGATCAAAACTATTCTCAATATTCTCTTTTATGAAACTGTCAGAAGCCAGGAATTATTTGCTATATGAACTCTCATTAATTCTTAAATAAAGGTGTTGAATCAGTAGGTAGTGAAATTTAGAGACTCAGACAAATTCTTATTCTTGAGGTAAAACTATAAAATCTAAACTATATGATTTCACTTTAGCCTTCCATTCCCTCTAGGTTTCATTTTCAATGAATTTATTGTAGTTCACTGCGGGCCTATTTCAGACGTCAGTCTCCACATCTTCTGTTTTAAATTTCCTGGCATCCCCTTTCCTTCTCTCTCTCTCTCTCTCTCTCTCTCTCTCTCTCTCTCTCTCTCTCTCAATTACATTTTTCTACTAAATTCTGAGTCTCCAACTGTGAGACCATAAATCCTGAATACTTCATGACAATGCTTTGACACTTCTGCTATTCTCTTGAAGCAAACACCCCACCCTCAATATTATGAGTAACAAATAAGTACATACCTCAGTAAAGCAAGGTGATAAATATCCATTAATTTGGATATGGGTGTCAGCTTTCTATTACTGCAGCAAAATACCTACCATAAAGAACTGGAAAAGAAAGGGTTACTCAGGCTGGAAGTTTTGTTTTGTGAATTTCAACCCATCCTGGTGGGAAGATACAGCAGAGGAAGCCTCTCACCCTATGGCAGGCAAGAAATAAAAAGAAAAAGAGAAAATTGTGGGGTCTCATGTCTCTGTCAGAGCCACTATCACAACGGTGCAACTGGCTTCCACCACACCTCGCCCCTGCAAGCTCTACACCATAAACTGGGAACTAAGCCTTCATTGCATGAGTTTTCCGATGACATGCATGAAAACTAATTTTGTTTTTTATGTATAAATCTTAGGATTGTTAGGACTAGCCTGTGCTACAGAGTGAGACCCAGTCTCAAAAAAAGGAAAAAACTTAGGATTGCTATGAAGATTGAACAAATTATCTGTATAAACTATATATCTCTGTAACGTACTTACCACATATAGGGGACATACCAAACCATTTCAAGAGCTTCTCTAATGACCCTGATACCCTTACTGCCAGTGGTACCATGTACCGTACTTCTAAAAGATACTTGTTACTGGAAATAGAATTTTAAAATACACTCAAAAACGTTTGGTGTGTGAAAATAACAGCTACACTCTCTCATCATAAGTTCTGAGTTACACTCACTAAAAATAAATACAAGATAAGAGAGAAAAATACAGCTCACTTGTTGGTAAGTCAGAACTGGGAAACGTATCGGTGGTGTGTTCCATCAGTCTTGTTTGTTTCTTTATTTTTTCCTTAAATTGTCTTGTGCATTAATCTTTTTCTACACACTGAGCACTTGGCTGATTTTGCCAAAGCAGAGTTGGCTTGATTCACCTACAGATACCTCGGAAGCAGCAGGACACAGTTAAAAACAGCCACACAAGCACCACGGTAAGTCGTATGAAGGCATCGAACAGTGAGCAAGGATGAGTTGCACCTCTCCCATTCGCTCTCCATTATTTATCAGCGATTTTGTTGTGCACTGAAAAGTGAATATGAGTTAAATAAAATACGACGATTTCTCCCCCTCACATATGCTAAATGACTGAAGATCTTATTTTATGGGCAAAGAAGAAAATAGAGAATAAAGAAGAGTGCTTTCCTGGAAAGCATTTTATCTGCCAACTACAGATACAACTTTCCGTTTCAGGTGTATTTGAATGTATTCTTTCTGAGAAAGTTTTCCATTTGAGTTGAAGGCTACAGAGAAATAAATTAACAAGGCTTGTCCCTTGATGGATAAAAAAAAATTAGGTGTAAAGACTTTTTAGCTACGATAACTACTTTAAGAACTGAAATTACAATGACAGGATTCCGATAAATCCTCATTGTCTCTGCCTCCGCCAGTAATTGAGTATTCATCTGGCTTTCTTGAACATCTGGTTCCACATCAGCCATGGACACAGCGGTGACTAGATCTCATGTATACCAGCAGATTATCTATTTTGTTGTCTTAATAATTTTGAGAATCTTCTTGGGTTCACCATTTATCAAATAACAAAATCTGAAAATCCTGTATTTATAACATTTCATTAATGGCAATGATATTTCAAAAATAAAGTTGTGGTTAGATTTTAGCTTACACCTCATAATTCCTGTATATGCCTGGACTTTGAGGGTGAGTAGGAGTTCCCGAAGGGGTTCTCTTAAACAGTTTTAGTTTTGACTTCCTTAAATCTGTTCCTGTTGCTGGAAACCACTTGTGGTTTCCTGTAAGTCACCACATACCCTGAGAACTCCATAATTCATTTTCCTAACAAGGTATATAGCATGTGACTTGTTCCGAAGTCAGCTGATATCTTACATTCACCCTTGCTGGCTGGCGGAGTTCGTCAGCTCGTGGACACTCAGATACCTGAATCTGTCAATCATCTCCAACAGGATCCAAGAAGAGAGTTTCTAGGAAGAAGATGGAGGAGTGATCTTGTAGAAAAGAGAAAATGAAAGATAAATTCAATGTGTGCCTTTGCTGTATTTGATAGATAAAAGCCTTGGGACTTTTCTACAAGCTGCCCCTCCATCTGTAACTTTGTATTTCAGAGATTCATACAGCACATTCCTTTTCTTCCTCGGGAGCTTCAAAATGCAACCTCTTGAGCGATCATTTCCCACACCCCCTTGTTCTATTTTCATCTTCCAAACTTTGGTAAGATACTGTGACAGGACAAGTATATTTTTTGTTCCTTTTTCCTGCTCTGAGAAGAATTTATTTCTTTCACAGCTGAATGTTCAGTACCACACACAAATTCTGTAGTATAGTTAAGACTTAATTAGTATTTATTGACTGAATTAAAAAATTTTTGATTTATAAAAAGTGTACACAGGGCAAGTCTTTTTAAACATACACAAGTATTGAAAGATACATTGTAAATTGGAGAAACTGTCTGACCCGAATTCAGCAGCTGGTGATACATTGCGTAACTCGTTAACCTCTCATTTCCTTTTGTACGCCTAATTCCTCCTCAACAAATCTTCCAAAAGTTCACATTTTCTTCTCACAAACATTTCTGAAAACCAGACTGCAAGATAGTGAATAATTTTATTATATTAAAGGACAAGTTACAAATACAATAAATAAACAAAAATAACCATTTTATTAGCAAATTTTAAAAACAATTGAATTGGTACTGTTGGTTTCCTTATATGTGAAATAAGTTAATCTTTATACAAACAGATCACATTTTAAAAATCTCAAAACATAAAACAAAGCAGAAAATCACAAATGGTTTTTTCCCACCTATAGCATTTTGTAAGAAAGTTAGGAATTTGGGTATGATGAGCTGTGGCCCATCCGAGGTCTGAGATGAGAGGGAGTGGCCACACGCCTGCTGGTCTCGTCTCAAGCATCCAGATTATCGGGGTGTGAGCCACTGCTACCTACAATCATCCCAGGCCTAGTCAGGGTCCCACAGTTAATTAGATACCCACACATGCGCACACACACACACACACACACACACACACACACACACAGAGAGAGAGAGAGAGAGAGAGAGAGAGAGAGAGAGAGAGAGATTGATTAATTAATTAGGATTCAGTAGTTAATAGATCTGAAATTACCAGTTAGTCACACTTCTCACTCATTATAAGATGAATTAAATGAAGCAATTTTTCTTCCCAATTAGAATTTAAAGTAACAAAATAAAGTAACATCATAGACATTTCATTCACATCTGAAAAAGTTATAATAAGTTTTTATTTGAATTTTCATCTATTGCACAATAGTTTTCTCACTGTATTAATGTAAAGATAAAAGTCCTTTCACAGTTTTGCATAATCTGAGAGTATTGTTTTTAAGTGGCATAATGTGTCAGTTTGATAAATTTTCTCACCAGATAACTCTATTTCCTAAATGCAGACTCAGGTCAATTTTGCATGTAATCTTTCTTTTTAAAGAAGTAATAGCAGATGAAAATAAAACAGAGAAGCGCTTAGACTGTGCTTAACAACAAAGTATGAAAATATTTTGGGTCAAAATGTGATAGTGGATTTTTTCCCCTTTTTACATCATCTGTGAGGACAGAAAGAACATTATGCCGGAGGGAGAAGCCCTGTGTCAACAACCTGAACAGAGGTGACCGCGGCTCTGAACATACTGGCTTCTTTACCTGAACTGTCTGGGCAGTTCCTGAGAGTGACCTGACTGCCATCTTCCGTGTTAGTCCCACACACTGAAGACTCAGCAATGCCATCTAGGGACCTTCCTGATTACCTAAGGTAGTTGATGCAATCCATAACTTTTTGATTGGGTGGCCCTAAACTTCCGTTGTGCAGAAGTTTCTAATAAATGCACTAAGAATATAACCAGAGTGGGAGACAAGTCAGCAAAGAAGTAGAGAGAACAGCACCCAGCAGAGAGAGCAGACAGGGACAAAGAGGCTGAAATAAAGATGACTTCACTTCTCCACCATGTACCATGATGAAACTAAATAAAGCGTGACAGCCTCACTTTCCTCTCTAGGTAGTTGGACCTGAACTGCATCCCTCAACCTTGGCCTTCACCAGGCCTGGCACCTGGATCAGTTGAGCAGGATCTCACTTTGGGGTGGGAATGTCATCCATTTCTAAGCTGTTTCTCTTGTTAATGAGTAATTCCAGATTACTAGTCTTACTAAAAAAAAAAAAATCTTTAGCGCTCTCATTCTGACCTTATCTCTGTGGGCTGAGTCTGTTTTATGTAAGAGGAGTAAAAACCTAAATTATAGCCAAACCTTTCCCAGCACAAAAGGTTCTGACCTACATCAATTCATCTTGAATATTCTAATTTTTCTTTAAAGAAGAGTTAGTACTTCACATCTCTACTGCTTACCTTAAAAACAATATTTAAAGTACCTTCATCTAACTTCTGCCCTGGTTGCTCTATTCGAATTAATCTTAGTAAAGACTGCAATAATTCTTGACTTATGTAAATCTATGGGCACCCTTTCTGTTCAGATTATATATAAATTGTTCAATACTTCCATAATTTTTGCGGTCCTACCATTTATGACTTCCCCCAAGTGAATGTGTGGAATAGGAAAATTCCAGACAAAGGTTTGAAAAAGTGATATCTCTGAAGTGTAAATGATCCCAGTATCATTGAGGAATTGAAAAGAAGTCTCCGTGGTGCCGCTATGAGACAGATAAACTGTAGGTGTCAGGCATTCAGGCAGGAGCTGCTGGTTGCAGAATTTGGACTTCAGTCACAACGCTGGGGCAGACTCTGGGAGGTTCAGGTTGGCTCATGACCAGAGCTTGTAGAAAGAAATACATCAGAAATCATAAATGCCATTGGGCCACATTAGTCAGGCTTCTCCTCCCACAGAAGAGCATCTAAATATTTATTTAATAATTGTTTTGTTTAAATAAAATTTTATTATAGATTTCTCTATTGGTTGATAAATAACAGATAGGACTGAAAATAAATTTCTTGCCTACCTTAACTGTTCCACACCTTTTTAGAGTGAACATGTTGGACAAGACTGATATCTCAAAGCTGTGGACTTTAGTCACACCTTTTCAATTCATTACTGTAACATGAACATATTTTAATAAGTATCACAAAGATTAAATGTAAACTGATTTCAGACTACTAAGTTATTACATACTTTTGACATTCTACTTTTGACTTTTGGTAGGACTCAGAAAGGGCATCGGATTCAAGTTAGAAGACTCACTCAGATCATAGTTCTTCATTGTCCTAGAGTATTTATTGGTTGGATTCCATCCCAACTTTGAGAGTCATTTGTTTCATCACCAAAATGAAGCCTGTGTATGCTATAGGAAAAACAATTGTCTTTTATTTTGGAATAGAAATTTTTATGTCATACTCTATAATTTTTCTACATATTTTTGTCTTCATTTATAAAATATATTATTCTATGGCTAGCAGAGTGTCCTACTTACTTTTTCATCACTAGGACAGAATACCTGACATCCACAACTTAAGAAAGGGAAATTTTATTTTAGCTCACAGTTCAGAAGATCTCAGTTCACTCATGCAAAATAGTGGAATCACACGATGAGTACACAGACAGAGCTGGAGCCAGAGCTCCAGAGACAGCGATCCTCCCGGTATAGCAGAGCAGAGACAAGTCTGGGAGGAGGGGTGGAACTAGCAGAAACCCTCCTTCCAAGTCAACCCCAAATACCCACTCTCTACAGCCAGGTCCCACATCCCAACAGTACACAGAATCTATAGGTACATGCAGTTTTTTGGGGGGACACTCCAGATCAAGCCAAAACACGGAGCCTCTATTTAAACACTAGTTTAGAGGAAATAAAATTTGTTTTATCATTTGCATAAAACTTGTAACAAAGTTCCAGTAAATTTCTATCACTATTGTACATACTATATAATATTCTTGGTAGATTTTTACAAATTGATTCATATTTTTGATTATTTTTTATTCAACATCAACTTCACCTCTCTTTTATTTGAAGAAAACATATACATGTAATTTAGACAGCTTTAGCAGAAATCAATTGTTACTATGAATTAAAACTGTGCATACTTTGAAGAGTCTTTATATGTAACTGATCTTTGGAAAAAAATGATTTTCTTGGTAAAAAAATCTAATAATCATTTATATTTTTAGAAGTGCTCTTGAAAAGTAAGAAGAGACTCTCTGGAGAGGAAGTGAGACTATGGGAAGATGGGATAGAAAGGAAAAAAGGACGTAAAAATGATCAAGAAGAGATACATACAGCAATTGCTCAGGCTGACTGTAAACGCATGCTAAGAAAAGAATAAAAATATATTAAAAGAGGTTTTCTTCTGGATACATTAAAAGAATTGGGATAGGTTCCATATTTTAACTTTTCTATTTTTATGCAATTAATCATGAAACATAACTTTTATTAACATCAAAACCAATGTCAAGATAGCATCAATGGCAGAGAGTGACCCAACATGAATCTTGCTTTTGCATGCTTATTAAATTTAGAATTTTAATCATTTCTGCCAGACCATTATGAGATTTCTTTGCATTAGTTCTCATGTACCTCTAAGCTATTTGTTAAGCTGCAAAGTATTATTATAAAAACAAATATTTTTGAAGTATTTTTCAGAGATGTTTCTATGAATCTCAATTCAGAATTTCCTTCTGCAAGGATAATTTTAAAAAACAAGAAAGTGTTTTTGAAACTGGGCTTATAAACCCATATTCTCTTTTAAATTTTCAGGAAAGAAATAGTTTCCTCTTCAACATTTTTGAAAGTTCTCTCCATGTTCTTTCATTAAATATCTTCTAGAAAATGTACAGAAAAAATTGAATGTTTGAGGCATGAGTTTTTAAGCATTTTCCCCTTTTCCAAGGCATTCCTGTATTCTTCTTTAGTTACTCTGCCTTCCAGCTGTGTGACTTTTACCACGATAATTGCAACCATCTTAAACTATTTCCTTTCTGTAAATGAAAAGATAATAGCAATATTCTCTTCATTATATTGCTGAAGAAAGGGAATACTTCCCCATTTCTTACATCTTAAGGGTATGTAAGTGTTAGCTCTTATTATCATCCTCACTACACGCATTCCATAAACACAAAAAGAAAACTTCATCAGGATTTTCTGCTTAAGTCAGATGCCAGTGGGACCCTCTGCTGGACGGAGGACTATGTAGCTTTCCTTTTGGTTTAAAATTGATAGTGAATTTGTAAGTCAAATTTTTTAAGATCTCACTCTTCTTCGGACCTTAATCTTCAAATCTTATGTTATTTTGATATGCACTTATTTAAGGACAAGATGGATGCTTTACTTATTATTTTTGAAAGAGTATATTGACACAAGTTTAGAAAAATAATTTTAGGGTTTAACCCCATTCATAAAATTTGGATAACATTTCTTAAAAATTTATAATTCTATTACAGATTTTAAATGTTTTATTTTCTGTTCAAGTACTTTGATTGCTGTGTATACAATATAGCTCAGAGAAGCAATAAATTTACGAGCCCTTAGTCAAATCTTACAAATTAATAAATTTAATTTATACTAAATCAGTTTATTTTAAACATGAAAGCAATTTATACAATTAGTCTTATTTTTCCTATATTTTCTAATTTACAAGAAGATATTTAGAAACATTACACATCTCAAATTGAAATTTAAAGTCTAAAATGTCAAATTATGCTAGGAAACACTGAACAAAAATGCAGATTATGATAAATTTTTATCAAATTAATATTGACTTTATTTTATCAGCTCTTTAGGTGAATCTTTAACTTCTCAAAATGAAAAAAAAAAATCAAGCTAAAGACAGAACTACCTCCTACTCTGGGTTAAGATTATTTTAACTGTTAATTGGTCAGGCTAATTTCCTTCTCGGCGTACTGCTGGACACACACAGCCCCTTACATAGTTCTCACATCTGTAGATTACAACTGTCCATCTTTTTCAATCCAAGTTCAGACACATAGTTTTATTGAGTGTTAGTCTACAACTTTGCTCACACTGTGTTCGACTAATTCTGCTGTCCTTAATACTCTCTTAGACTACTAATCATAATTACTAACATTTTTAAGGTTTTTTCTTTATTTATTTTTATGTGTTTATTTATTTTGAGTCAGGATGTTGCTCTGCAGTCCGGGCTGGACCTGCACTCACTCTGTAGCCCAGGCTGGCCTCCAACTCTTACCAATCCTCCCACCTCAGCCCCCCTCCCAAATGCTGGGATTATAGACATGAGCCGCCATATCCAGCTGCATGGTGTTTGGAGAGCCCTACCCAGGGCCTTGCTTACCAGGCAAAAGCTTTAACCACAGAGCCCCACCCCTAGTCCTGACTTTTTTTTCTTTAAATCAAGTTTTTGTCCCTACTTGTGCTCTTGACTAAAAGACATCTCTCATAAGGGTTCTCCTATAGTCATAATACTGAATTTTGGCATTTCTAGTATGTCTAACAAATATTATATCAAAATGCTTGTATATGTATACATTATCTCATTCTAAAACTTTTTCTGGTCTGATACTCAATAAAATATAAATATTTATAAAGATTTACTCTTAATAGAGTATTACACAATCATCTGCCCATCATCACATCCAAGAAGACATGATTTTAAAAATTAAAACAAGAATAGGCTAGATTCATTCCTGAGGAACTGTGTAACTTTGCACATTATGTATAATCCATAATCGCACCAAACATTATTTATAAACTTACTAAATAACATCTGCCAGGTAATTCTTCTGCCTTTTTTTTAAAGATTTTAGATGTTGTAGCTAATTGAATATCATTCGTTAAAGCTGTAGTAAAACTACAGTTCTCTGTTACATATATTTTTGTGGATGTTAAAGCACTACTTAGTCATTTTTATTAAACAGACTATTTTTATATTAAAATGTGGCCTCTGTAATTGAAGTTTTAAGCAAAGATGAATAAATAATCATTGATGTCAGGAGGCTTACATCTAACAAAATAAAAACACACCTATGAAATGCATACCACTAATATGCATGCTGCTGCAATTTCTACAGTATGTATGTACTTTTGAAAATGGTGGAAATGTTCCCCCTCATCCTTGCAGACTTCAGCTGCCTGATCTAATCTATAGAGAAAGCTTAATTAGTTCTCTGTCTTTCCTAGAAGTTACCCCAGCAACACTTGGAAAGTAACCGCCTTTCGTTGTGTTTGAGAATGTCACATTCTGAAAGAAGCAAAATACTTTGGAAGCGATATAAGATTCTTAGACAGAGTTAAAGTATTCCTGACCTCTGGCATCTTGCAACTTCATTCTGTAAGTAAGAATATGAAAGTAAACGTCAGATTATTCATCACAGAAAACACCTAGCCTATGCATAGAGAGAGGAAATGGTGTACTCGTAAGATATTTATACACAGAACAGTAAATAAAATCTTGATCCATGATTCCTGTATGTCTGTATCTTTAAAAAAAATCAAATTGTGATTACTTATTGCAAAATTACTCTTTACTCGGCTTTCAGGAGTGTTAAGTCAAAATGCACAGGAAGTTGACTTTACCTCTGAATTATATAAGTTTTTAAGATAGGACACATGTTCACTGAAAAAATTTATGACATGACAAGATATCACAAGTGCTACAAAATATTTTGCACAATAGATTCGATTAGCAAGAAATGGATGGGTTCATAGAAAAAGCAACAATCTTCTAAATCATGAAATAAGGCAGATATTTTCTGACGTTAAAATGGTTACTAGATAAAAAAAATACACAAGAACTAAGTATCTAACTGGAGATGTATCTGTGGTATAACAGCATCCTGGCACAAAGCACAAAGTCCATCATGAAGTGTTCAAATTGATGTTATCTTGGCCAATTTTAAACTGCTCTCAGGAGTGTGGTCGAGCTTTGGCATTATGTTTAAATGCTACTAATTTTACAAAATAAAATTTGATTAGAAGATCCCATTAAAGTTTGTAAGGAGAAGGACAATAATTAGTCTTCTCACGATATTTGTTTTCCCTAGAAAAACAAATCTGATGCTGCAGCATTTTTAATATAACATTAACAATAAAAGACAATCCTTTTTCTCATTTCCCTGTTAGTCTCCTTCTTCCTTATATTCTAAAGAGCATTTTATTGGCAAAATGCAAACAATGACCTTAGGGTTTAAGGGTGATGCTATAAGCATCACAAACACATTCACCTGAGTTTAAAACTGGACAAGAGACTGGGTTTACATCTTCTTAAACTGCATTTTATAAACAAACAATACTATTTTTTCTAAGATATGCTGATCTCACACTAAAAATCCTGGCAGGACAGGGATGGGTTTTTACTCACTAACAAGGCTCCTCCCACTCAGGAAGGTGGTTGAGTTGAAGGAACTCGATGCCATCTAGTGTCAGCCACACAGAGTTCCAGTGACACGTCCAGGAGAGGAAGACTAGCCTCCTATGGAGAAAACGAAGGGAGCTACACCCCACGCCGCCTTTCTGAAAAATTCTTAGAAATAAATGTGTCTCAGCAATGTTCATTGCCCACAGTTTTAGTCTTCAAACACAGCCTAAAAAAATACGAAATGGAAATTTTCAGAAATAAACAATTCTTCAATTTTAAATTTCATGGCTTTTTGGGAAAAGTGGTGTTATCTCAATCTATCCCACTCTGTCCCCTCGGAGGAGACTTGAACCAATTTTCCAGAAACACCCTAAATGCACATGTCACTTATTAGCTAGTCAACTTAATAGCTTCCCTAGTTATGAGATATACCATTGCATTATAACAGTGCTTGTGTTTATATAACAATATGTTATCAGAATTATACTGGTATCAGTAGCTGTTAATTTTCTAACTTTTTCCAACTAATTTATAAATTAAACTTTGTCAAAGATGTATGAATGAAGAAAAAAACAGTATAGGTAGAGTTCAGCTTTGGCTTCAAGCCTTCTCTGGGAATTTGGGCCAATGTCTCCTATGAATACAGTAGGTTTCTCTAATTCTGTTCAGCTGCGTAATCTGTGGCATCACCAGCAATCAGTCTATTCTCATTAGTTCTCAATTTTTATATTTCATTACAATCTTTCCAAGTTGGACTGAACTAATTTAAGACGTTGTGAGTTTCTGGAATCTAATCCAAATTTAAATGATAATTCATACATGTCATGTCTTTATATTTTAGGATCTCTGAGTGCCAGAGCACTAACTTTTCTATTTATCACATCTAAACAAAGCTCCAGCCATTGTTTTCACTCATACAACACAAATAAATATTTTGAATTAATTATAAATGACTCTTTTCTCTTTTATACATCATGAAACGTCTTCACAATCAGATTGTAAGACCCCTTATACAAAGGATATTTATATATTTCTTACAAACAAATGTTTGCCCACAGAAGTACTCAAGAAATACTGTTATCTGGAATCTGGCATGGAAAATATCTTATCATAGTAAAATTATATTGATATGATTTATCATTGTACTGCACCAAAGATTTTATAAAAGGTCAATCCAAGTTTCTTTTAATATATCTTGACAAGTTGAATGAGACGTAATGGGTACATAATGATGTGCAGGTATATAAAAATGTGCTATGTGATCGCTTTTGACATGTGCATACTCCCATGAACCTATCATATCAGAACAATGAATGTCTCTGTCATCTTTGCACTTTTTCCCTGTGGAATTTCTCTCTCTACTTCCCATCCACAGTTATTTTGGCTTAATTCTGTGCCACATTTCTCCCTCCCCCATGTACTGAAATCCTCGTTCCAAGTACCTTACAGTGTAACTACACTTGAAGACAAACTTTCCCCATTGAAAGTAAGTTATGACAAATCCAGTAGTGGCAGCGCTAATCTGATTGGTGTCCTTATAAGAAGAGGAAATTTGGTCATTCAAGAGACACAGGTATATTTACATACAGGAAGGACAATATGAGGTGAAAGGCAAGAAAAAAAGCCCTCTTCAAGCCAAAGAAAGGAAGCTTCAAAGTGAGTAAGATGGGGTCCATTCTTCTGCTCTGCTTAAGAATCCCTACCTCTCATATGTACTTCTCTCTTCTTTACTACTATACAGATTTTTTCACACTATATTTTATTCTATACTTGATAATTGTGACTATAAATTACAATCAAAAGTCTATGGCCACTTATAAAATAATGAATCTCCTGACCATTTCTGTTCAACACTTATATAATCAAATTGATATTATCAACTTCCTGGTGAATATTTTCAGTAGGAATGTCAGGCTTAACATCATTCCCTTTCTATAACCAATCGTGGGGATCATTTGTGTTTCATCTGTTGGTAGATGTCACAGCGTTCACCTGCGACTCTGAGCCCCACAGCTGGGATTGATCCTTAGCCACAATTGCCATCCTTGACTTCATTCTCCATGACAATTAACCCGAATATTCATTTAATTCATGCTTCCTATCTACTGCCTCTGCCCTCATTAAATTTCATCTGAAATTCTGCAAGACAGTACAGATAGTCTTGTATACAGAATATGAAAAACTCACAAAAACTTTGAAAAGTGACTTGAGCATGTTGAGAATACAGTACCAAATCCTGAAGATAAGCTTGACTAATAGAACTATAGTCAGTGATGACTGAACAAAAATGAAATCCCTGAGAAAAATAAGTGTAAAAGGACTTTACCTCAAATTAATAGAAGCCATGGATGTAAAACTCACGGCAAATATTATACTAAATGGGAGAAAATGGAAAGCATTTCCCCTTAAGTCAGGAATGCAACAAGGCTGTCCACTCCCGCTTCTCCTGTTCAATGGTACTCAATGTCCTGTCCACAGTAATCAGGCAAGAGGATAAAATAAAGAGAATATATATTCAAAAGGAAGAATTCAAACTATTTTTATTTGTAGAAGACATGATTCTGTGCATATAAAAGCACAAAACTCCACCAACAGAACCATAGAACTAATTAACAAATTTATCCAAGTTGCAGGATATAAAATTAATACTAAAAAGTCAATAGAATTTCTCCAAACTAACAATGGACCTACTGAGAAAGAGCTGAGAAGAATAACCTCATTGTTATAAGCTTCTCAAAAAATCAAAATGCCTAGGAATGAACCTAACCAAGGAAGTGAAGGACCTGGACAAAGAAAACAACATTCAGCTATAGAAAGAAATTTATGACGATGTTAGGAAATGGAAGGATGCTCCCTGCTCTTTCATTGACAGAACTAGTATTAAAATGAGTGCACTACTAAAACTGATGTACAGACTCAAAGCAATTTCTACCAAAATACCAACATTTTTCATAGATCTTTGAAAAAATCCTAAAGGGTATATGAAACCAAAAGAAATCCATGATAATCAAAGAAATCCTGAGAAAGAAGACAGAGGGAGGTGGTGGTATGATTCCAGAGATCAAGTCACATTACAGAGCAGTAATGATGGAAACCTAATGGTATTGACACACAGCAGACAGGTTGACCAGTGGCAAAAAACAGAGGATCCAGAGACAACTTCTACCCTCAGCTATCTGCTCTTTGATAAAAGGGCCACAAAAGTACACTTGAGAAAAGGATAGCTCTTCATTGTGCTGTCAGGAGAACTGGTTATTCACGTAAAAAAGAATGAATCTAGACCCTCATTTATCAAAAAGTGCCAAAATTATATGAAAATGAAGCAAAGATCTAGATTTAAAAGGGATACACTGAACCTCCTAAAGTATAAAATAAGTAAAACACCTGAAGATATAAGAGCGGGTGAGAATTGTCTCAGTAGAACATCCGATGCAAAAAAAAAAAAAAAAAAAAAAAAAAAAAAAAAAAAAAAAAAAAAAAAAAAAAAAAAAAAAAAAAAAAAAAAAAAAAAAAAAAAAAAAAAAAAAAAAAAAAAAAAAACCGACCTTCCGAATCAATACATGGAATTATGTCAGATCAAAAAGCTTCTGCATGGCAAACAAAGCAATTAATAGAGTGAAGAGAGAAAGGACAGAATATGCAAAGTAGTGAAGAAAAATAGGCCCATGAAACTCAAAGATTGAGTTTAAAAATGGGGAGTTGAGATGAGTAGAGAGTTGTTAAAAGAAGAAATGCAGATGGCCAGCAAATACATGAAAAATATTAAATATTCTTAGCCCTTAGAGCAATGGAAATTAAAATAATACTAAGGGGCTGGAGGAATGGCTCAGGGGTTAAAGACCTTGCCCAGCAAGTGCTACATCAAGTACTAATTACCTGAGTTCAATTCCCCAGCACCACATAAGCCAGACATAGTGGCACAGTCCTGTAATTCCAGCACTTGGGAGGCTGAGACAGGAGGATTGCCATGAGTCCAAGGCCAGCCTGAGCTTCATAGTGAGTTCAAGACCAGCCTGAGCTGCAGAGTGAGGTCTTGCCTAAAAAAATAAAGTAAAATAATACAAAACAAAATAAAATAACACTAAGATACCATCTCACCCCAGTGTTATTGGCTTTTATTAAGAGCTCAAAAAGTCATAGCTGCTGGAGAGAATGCAGGGGAAAGGCAACCCTTTTACACTGTAGGTGGAACTATAAACTGCTACACTCATTATCGAAAGGAGTGTGGAGATTCTCAAAGGAAAAAAAACTGAAAATAGATATTCCATTTGACTCAGCATTCCTTATTCTTCTGGGAAAATTTCCAAAAGAGTTAAAACAAAAGCACCATATATAATAGCAGACATGCTTGTACACTCATGTATTTAGTAGCACAACTAATAATAGCTAAATCATGGAATAATGCCGAAGTAACCATCAATAGACCAGTGGATTTAAAAATTACATATATATATATATATATATATATATATATATATATATATATATATATAGTGGAGTACTACTATGCCTTAAAGACAGATGAATTATTTGTCAGTAAACAGATACAACTTGAGACCATAATTCTTAGTGAAATGAATCAGACTCAGAAGATTAAATATCATACAGTTTCTCTAATATGCAAATTCCAGAGTATTAATACATAATAGACTCTAATAAATGAAATGTTGGATGTGAGAGGGAATGGGAGATAGGGTTGAAGGATGAGAAAGGGAGCAGAGAAAAGAATGTGAACTTGTTACAATATATATGTGCATACAATTCTCAAGTTTAAAGTAAGAATTACATATCATGTATACACACAAAAGAAAAGAAATAAAATAAAAACAGAAACAAACATTGGTGAGGTTGTGGAGTAAAAGAAATCCTTGTACTTTTTTGGTGGGACCATAATCTGATATAACCATTATGGAAAGTAGCATAGGGATTGCACACAAAAGCTAAAATTAGATATTCCACTTGACTCAGCGGTATTTCTTCTGAACACACTCTCAAAAGCGTCAAATATATCATTCAACAATGATGCATGAACAACCATATTGATAGTAGCAAAACTTACTTTGACACTATTTTTAATAATATACATATGCAATACATAATATTTACAATGAACTTGAGTATTTTGTGCATATATCACATCAACTTTATAAACCCTTCCCATTTTGGGCCTGCCCACACCCTCCCCATCCCTACCCCCCAACTCCCGCTATCACACCGTATGATTGTATAGAATAGAATGCCTGTATTCTGGGTTTCCCAAGTCAGAGAAGACATACAATACTTAACACATTTAATCTTCTGCATCTGAATCGTTTCAATCCAATCACCACTCTTTAGTTCGGCTTCCTATCCTCAAATGGGTCACAGTGGGCAAAACTTGATGCCTCTTCTCTGTGTCTAGCAGATCCCTTTATTGGAATATTTGCCGAAAGTTCTTTTATTTTTTATATTTTCTATATCTTTGTTGAGATTCTTTAACCTGGCCTCATCCACCAGTCCATATAAGAAAAGAACTACAACCATGTAATTCATAAGGCTAGTAAATATGATAAAGAAGAAGAAAAGTTACATTTCAAATGCCTTAGCTGAGTACTGAAAGATACGTTTGTACATTCAAAAGTTTATCATTACATCAATCAGTTTTCTTAGGATAAACTTGCATCAAAGATCAAATAAGCGAATCGCTACAATAAACAAACTTAAGACTATATCAAATAGCTACATTAAATGAACTTAAATCTATATCACATAAGTATTTAAAGTAATACATATAAAGGTATAATTAGCCATTTCAGAATTAACTTTCATAACTTATTTACTCGCATTTCACTAATTACTAACATTTTTTCATATTTGGTTTATAACTTTGTCTACCTATCCATCCACATATTCATGCATACATATTTTTAAAGATTTTATACGAATTCTCCATGTTGCATGTAATATTCTGGTTTGCAAACTACTAAACTATTACTAATATTAATGATGTGGGAAGGTTTTACAGATTTTATAAAACTGCTGCTACTGTTTTAGAAGTATGTCAATCAAATGATTTAAATAGTCTTCTACTTTTTTATTACATTTTCTCTTTAGAAGAAATAATAGATAAGTTTCTGAAACATATCTATGTTTATCACCATAGTAAAATTATAGATGACACAACCTAGAACAAGAAGAAAATATCAATTAATTACTTTAATTCTCATTGAAGGAACTGGCACCTACCCCAAATACTGCTCACCCTATAATCACTCATACATTTAGTCTTTCACTAAGAGATGTATTTAAATAAGAAATCACACTATCCAAGTTTTATCAGTTGGAAAACTGGAGTATTGCTGAAGCGAATAGTATGAAAATCGTACCTCATGAAAATTCTAGTTTATAAACATCAGGGATTTTTCAGTTCCCTAATCCTGAGACAATTTCATTAATGACTTTGATTATAATATGTTTTAAAATGTCAAGTGCCTACCATATGACTCCTTGCTGCTTAGAACTGATTGAATGCTCAGGAAATAGTATAGGCCCCAGTTAATCAACTGGATTTTAGTGTCATACCAGAATTGATCTAAGTATCAGTATTGGCAGTCACCCGTCTTGTTATTTTGGTCAGCGTGCATGCCCTCTCTATAACTCGTTTCGGCTCATTATGAATACACGGAGATATAAATTACATCTGGTAAGAATGATTCACAATAAAATAACAGAACATCCATTTAAATTCAGCCCAGACACAAGCTGCATGATTTAGCTCACATACAGGAAGTTCAGAGGTAATTGGCAGCTGGTGTCAGGTCAGCAGCACATTGACGCCGCGGCTGGTGTCTCCGTGAATGTCCTCCCGCCCCGATGCTCTTTACCTGACTGTCTCCAAATGGCTGCTCTATTTCTTGCCAGTCGTACCGTCTACAAAAGGAAGAGAAAAAGCGAAAGGTTTGGATTTCTTTCTTTCTTTTTGTTTCTCCCTTTCTTTCACTATAACAGAAATGCTCTGTTCAAGAAGTTCTATAATCATAAAAATCACAATTTGGCCAGAAATTTTCTAGTGTTCTACATAGATCCCTGCAGCTCCAAGGATAATAAAATGCTGTAACCTTTAAACAGCTTTAACCTAAATGAAATCTCACTTCTAAAAACTGAAAAAGCAACAGAATAGACACCGAAAGTCAAATAAATAGCAATGTCTGGCAGATGGACTTTCTGCCTTTTGTCCAAAATGAGAATAAAAAGAGATATGGGATCAAAGCCTTTCCCAAGAATCCAGAAAAGAGTGACCTCTCAGTAGAGAAAGCTGTAGTTTTTGCTGATTAAAGGTGAATGTATCAAAATGTCAAATATATTTATTACCATAAAGAGAAATATAAATAAATGTTCTGAGTATCTCCTGAGTTGTGTGGTAGGATTACATTTCCCTCTTTCTTGGAAATGAAATCAATAAACTGTAATCAGAATCGTCATGTGTTACTTCTACTTGGAAGCTTTAAATTCAATGGGCAACTTGCTACTTTCTCGGGTTCTTCCTTGGCAGCCAGATGATAGCTACTCTGTGAGCCTGCACCCTGGAGAGAGGCTGGTATGAAGCAGAGAAATTCATTGCCCAAGTGTGACCTAGTTGGAGCCCCTGTCAGAAGGAACTTGTTTTTATGGTTTGGGTCTTGTGTGTCCCCCACAAAGCCTCATGTGTTTGGAACTATGGGTTATTGGGAGGCAGGGTGTTGTGGTTAGGATCTGGAGTGTCCCCCAAAAGTCTCATGTATTTTAATGGAACCATGTGGTGTTGGTGGACTGGGGTCTGGTCTGGAGGGGTGGATTGCAGTTACGTTAGGATTAACGGTGTGTAGTGGCCACACCTGGATGCAGGAGGGACTGGTGACTGGTCAGAGACCTGAAAGGATACATAAGCTGCACCTGCCTTCCTGGAGGACTGGGACTAGTCTCAACTAGCCTCAGCTTGTCTTCCTGTTTGTCCGGGGAAGCTGCCTCCACCGCTCTCTCTGCCATGTACTTCGATTGCTGCCGGCCACCCCTGAATGGACTGTGACCTTCGAGACTGTGAGCTAAAATAAACCTTTCCTTTCCTGAGTTTGTGGGTGTCAGGTATTGAGTCAGAGCATCGAAAAAGTAACTAAGACACAGGGTTTGTCTGGGAGATACACATGCTTGATATTTGTCCTGGAAAGATTACGTCAACTTGTAGCTTCTGGGTACACCTACGGCACAACGTTCGGGTGTGTGTTGTTGACGTGAGAGTCAGGAAATGAGGGACAGGCACCCACCATGAGCCAGGAGTCAACTGGTAGCGTGAAATAATTGAAGGAAGGAAGAAGAAATCTCCTTGCAGTTTCTTCCTGGAAAGCTCTAGCTTTGCCTATCTCCAGACTTCAACCTGATTACTACTGTGCCTGGATTTCTGTCTGCAACGTGGTAAGCAGCTCTACAGCCTCTACCATGGGCTTCCACAGTTTGCCAGCTGCCCATGAACAGCCTGTGTGAGATCCTCTGAACGAGTGAGTTAAATAAATCTTTCCTCTCTTGGGTATAGCCTAATCTGTTGTATAGTTAGTTCAATGTAGACTGTTTTTTTTTTTTTCTTTAAGCATAAAGGACACAACACAAAATAGTAAGAGTAGCATATTTTCTGTGCAGACAGAATATATTTTAGAATGAGAAACAACATCTACAGAAACAATATTATTACTGCCTTTTTAAATTCAGGTTTTTCACCCAAATTAGCAGATGGAACATGTGTTTTATTTAGAGAGGCTAACAGAAACTTTCAAGCTTTGTAGAAAGAAGAGACCAAGGCAGGGACTGGGGTTCTGCATAGCTAGAGACTGGAATAGCTCGAGTGCAGGTGATGCTGACAAAGCTGCAGTTGACTGTCTTCTCATTGCTGTTTCTGTGAGGTCTTAAGAAAGCCATGGTTGCTTGCTGGAGTGATTTGGTTCCCACACAAGGTGACAGCTCCTGCTTTAGTGTGTAGCCTCGGCTCTTACTGCAGGGTAATTGTTCCCACTTTGGGGGTGACTGCATTGTAGGGTGGTCTGTGACACTCTGCTTTCCTGGAACCCAAGATGGCTACAGTTTAGGACAATAACTTTAGAGTTGTAGACATTGCTCCAGGAGTTCTGCAAGTGGACATTGTAAAAACTGGTAATTGGATGTCCCTGAAAGCCTTGAAAATTATTTTATATTAGTATCCTCAGCCTTGAAAGGGATGAGGTATGTCAGGCAAGTTGACAACTAATAAGCTTTGTGACACGGACATTTCTTGGGCAATTGGTTTCATCTACATACAAAAGCAAAGCAGGAATCCGTCCCAAAGTTTGAAAGCAATAAAGGGAGATATAAAATGAATGTGGAGATGCTAGACTTTCTCCTGCCTTTAGTTACCTGCTGGGCTTTTGCAGGCTTAGCCTCTGAACCCCTATTATGCCACCTTGTTGGCCACATTTTCACCTGTATCTACATAACAGACGAGAAAAACACTAGGGGGAGGTTTTCAGGATTTTTTTATGACTCAGATGGAGAAACATTTTGTACCATCATTCCACGGATTCAGTGAGAACCTCAGTGAGTAGTCTGATCTAACAACAAGGTAGGTGGAGAAAAGTGAAGGGTTTGTCTAAAATGGTAAAGGATTTCAGTAGACAACATTTCAGTGGAAATCCAAGTAGCCATGCATACATGTTCCCCTGGTCTTTCAACTGCACTCCAGTACTCTCCAGCATTGGCTGTTGTTTTTAATGGCGTTGAAGTTTGTGAACCATAAGCTGAACCCACCCTGAGCAATTCAGTCCAGAGCTGTCAATGGAATTCTTCGAGCACTTGCATCACATACTCTTGCTTCGTTAACTACTTCATCAGTGGACCATTCCAAGATGCTAATTCAATCTCAGTCAGCCTCTCTGCAAATTCATATTTCCTTTAGAGTTCTGCTCATAACAGTCTGAATGGCTATAAAACACACCAAATTGGAAAGATATTTGAATTGAGCTTAAGGATTCAGTTGTTGCTGTTTCCCCCTTATTATCTACAAATGCCAAATGAAACTCTCAGTGACAGACAATGGCCATTGTTGGTACTCAGGATCATTTCATATTTACTCAAAAGTCATTTGTAATAATAGGCTTTGTTAAAATAATTTAAAGTCACCTACAAACTGACTTATTGTGTCTGTGTGTTTTCCTCTTGCAAATAAGCATGTAGAGACGACAAGTAAGGCTCAATGGTTAGAGCACCTATCTAGTAAGCGCAAGACCTTGGGTTTGATCCACCGTCTTCATATATTAGATGTTCATGGTGGCGCAGGCATGTGATCCCGCCCCCTTCCCCCATCACTTGGGAAACTGAGACAGGAGGATTTCAGTGAGTTTAAGGCCGGCTGAGCTACACAATGAGTTCAGGAATAGCCTGGACTACAGACGAAGATCCTCTCTATCTCAAAAAAAGCATGTATTGCCTGAAAATAATTTTGAATAATTTTCTCATATTTAAGAAAGGACAAATTGAAGGTAAACAAATCACAAAAGTGAATGGGGAAAGCATAGTGAACTCAAGGTCCTTTATTTTGTACCTAATTCCTAAAATGTAAACCAAAAAGGCTAATATTCATTTTTTCCTTTTCAATTTAATTTTTAGCTAACACATAAAAACATAAAAATTATACGTATTGGCAAGTTCTTAATCATGTTCTTTGATTTTAAATTAGTTTTTACCCAACTAAACTTTAGTTATGAAGAGTCAAGGATCATGTATCTTGGTTTCAAAGTCATATCCCTTATGTACACCCATGTGTTAACATACAAAAACACATGGACTCAAATACATATGTACACATAGGAAGTCTGTCGGTTTGCAGTTAAGATTAAAGACAATCTTAGCTTTCATTTTTTAATTCCTTATCCACACTGTTTGTTTCCTAATAATTGAGTTAACAGCAAAAATCTTAAGATTAACAACTCTTATGGATCTATGCCAGCTATGTTTTATTACAGAATTTATTAGTAAATATTGGAAGAAAAGCAAGTATTTACAAAGCCAAGAATGTACTTTTATGGAGATTGTATTAAGTAACATTATTTTTGTTCATCTGATTTGAATCAGTACTATTCTTTTATATCCTCCCACCTCAGCCTTTACCCACAAAACACATGGACCATTTTATATGTAAATAGGCCCATAAGTGTAAAAATCTTGTTCATTTATGTGAACAATCATACGGTGGTAATAACTTGCCTTTATACTTCTGTAAGTCATCAGCATTTTTTCTGTTTCCAATATTCTACTGCAGCCTGTGCTCTGCACAGACATACACGCACCCCGACACCCTCCTCCTTCCATCATTGATGATCAGAATTCTCATCATTGCCTCTACCTGTACCTTCTCTCAAAAGTAAACTTTGGGAAAAGAACAAATCTAGACATGATTCACTAAAGATATAATCTTGACTACTCATATGACCAAAACCATTATACTCTTTTTAACAGTTTGAGGTCATTTCCAAAGGACTATAGCAAGGACCTTTCCAACTTGGACACTGCCTGAGGAAGTCATTGTCACATAAAATATTTAAGAGCAGGAATAGCTATAAGAATGTACCAAATATTTTATTCAGTGACTCAGAGTACATTTCTTTCAGATTTCAAATATCCTTAGGTCCAACGTAAAGAAAATTCCTCCGAAACCTCTGGGAATAGTAAGAACCAGGATGAGTCAGACATCACTTTCTAACAAATTGTATTCCAATAATTCATTCACTATCTTTTATATTTTTTAAAATTGACTAACATTAATTCATTGTTTATTTTATTGAGGTCTAGATAAAAATGGTTTATTTTGCCAGTGTTGATATGCTTTTGTAAATAAATGTTGTGATTCATCTAAGATTCTTGCTGATTTAAAAATGACAATGAAATACGAGAGTATAATCACTTATTATTATATGTATTTCCTTCTCTCGTGAATCAAATCACTGCCTCAAAAGAAAGCTGAGTATTTCAGGGAGAATAAAGTGAGCAGGATAGGCAGAATCCCAATGTTCTCTCCAAGTTTCTTATACCCCGAGGATTCAAAAAAAACACAAAGTTAGATAACGCTGTGAACAGACTTTGCCATCTTCTAATCATTTGACCCTCAAATAAGAAAGTCACCATGAATTTTCTAGTTGATCAATATAATTATACAACTTCTTTCAAACAGGAGAGGAAGGCTGTAGAGACAGCTAGAGAGATACAGCAGCAGAAGAAGGAAAAAGTCTTGAAGTAAAGAAGAAAGTTAGACATTGCAGGTAGAATTCCACATACCCTTGTTGCCTTTGAAGGAAAACATGAGCCAAGAAATGTGAACAGACACCAGAAGCTGAGAATAATTAGAAAGAACACTGGAAGCTGTATGTCTAATCCTGAAACTGAATTCTATCGATATTCTTAAGTAAGTGTGAAAGCATAATCTCTCTCGAAGCCTCAAGATAGAAAGTATGCTTGCTAAAAATCTTGATTTCAGCCTTATAAGACTCCAAGTAAAACAAGTTGCAACACAGTCAGTCTTCAGATAAGAATTTGGGAAATAAATAAATAAATTTTAAGTCACCAATTCTATCAGCTTGTTATGGCGGTTACTCATGGATGTGTTTCTATGTGCGTGTACATGAGTGTGTGTGTGTGTGTGTGTGTGTGTGTGTGTGTGTGTGTGTGTGTGTGAGTGTCTATGTTTGCATGTGTGTGTGTATGGATGAGTGCATGTGTGGTGTCCATAGGTGTTCACAACCACAGAGTAAAGACCAGTGCATTGATTGCAGTGAATGAATAGTCAATGCATGAGGATTTTAAACCACAGTAATTGCATCAGAGCCTACAAGTTAGGCAAAGTTCTTTTAGAGTTAGTAGTGTAGTTAATACATTCTTATGTATGTGCAATCATTTCTAACGGGAAGATATTGGCATTGGAAAATTTTGTATTCTCTTTCACTTACTTTATTCTCTCTAGCTACCAGTCTCATTCCAAAGTATTGGACAACTATAATTAAACTGAGGTTTTTCAAGATAAGCAATCACAGGGAAAAATCCCCGACACACAGTGTGGGGGGATTTTCTATGTCTCCAGGTCCAGATTGGGCCTAGAAAATGTCACTCTCTCGAGCTCCACGTAGCTGGTCATCTTTGGGCTCCAGTCAACCAGAATCTAGATTCTAGCCCCAAACGGTCTGACGGGAAGGCTGACTACAATGGGATTAGAGAGAACAACATAGCTTTTATGTTATGATTCAGTACATAGCCAGGGATTATACATCTGAACATTCAAGCTATCTTATTTTGCAAAATTTTAATAAATTGATCTAAAAAGGGTTAGTTTTGGATCCTTCCAGAGCTGGTGAATAATAATTTATCTAAATAAGTAGCTGTGGACAGGTTAAGCTACCATTCATGTTCAAGGTTATGAAGTGGCCAAATTGTCCTTGAACAGAATGCATCACTGTGAAGAAAATATACTACTCCTCTCTCTACTAAAATGTTTAAGGTCTAGAGTGTAACCTGAAGAATTCATACGATAAACATAAAATAGAATTGAGAAGGACACATCTGATAAAAGAAAGCTACAATGGTTGCTTTTTGGTTTGCTTTGGTTCCTTTTTTTTTTTTTTTTTTTTTTTTTTTTTTTTTTTTTTTTTTTTTTTTTTTTTTTTTTTTTTTTTTTTTTTTTTTTTTTTTTCTTTTTTGAGGCAGGATCTCTATAGTCCAGACAGGTCCTGAATTCACTAAGTAGCCTAGGCCAGCCTAGAACTCACAGCAATCCTCCTCCCTCTAAGATTCCCAAGTGCTGGGATTACAGGCTTATATCAACAAGCCCAGCTATTATGTAGTTCTGGGCTATCAAACCTAAGGCCTTGTGCTTCCTCCACAAGCGCCTTAATTACTGAGCTACATCCCCGGCCCGAGATGCAATGGTTTGAATAAGTGCTTTCCAAATGTTCATGTGTCCCTTATTTTTTCCCCAGTGTGGTACTATTGGAAGGATTTGAAACCTTTGGAAGATGGAGCCGTGTAGAAAATTCGTAAGTCACTAGAGGCGTTCCCCCAGTGGGGAATCACAGAATCCCACCTCTCCAGTTCTTTCCTTTTGTTTCCTGGCTGGGAAATCAGCAGTTTACTCTGCCTCCCACCTCCCACCCTTGCTGCCCAACACCCCACTGGGGGCCTAAAAGCCGCAAGTCTACCCAGTTATGGACTGGAGTCCTTCAAGCAATGCACCAGTAAACCTTCCCTCTGTGTGAGTTATCTTAATTATTTTGTTGTGTAGTGACATAGAGCTGACCAACTAATTGAGAAACTGTATGAGTTTTCAACTAAACCAGAGAGGAGAGATGGCAGACACAGTAGAGCTGTTGCTGGAGGGACTGGGTAGAGATCCCAAACATGTGAGAATACTTCTAGAAGTAGCTTAGAAACATTGTTCCCTCTAAACCCATTGTGGTCAGCATTCCTGTCAGACCATTTGGGGCTAGATTCTAGATGCTAGCTGACCAGAGGCCCAAGAGGATGACCAGCTACGTGGAGCTCTAGAGGGTGACGTTTTCTAGGTGCCATCTGAACCTGGAGACAAGCAAAATCCCCCCACAATGTGTGCTCGGGGATTTTTCTCTCTGATCGTTTGTCTAGGAAAACCTCAGTTGAAGTAGAGCTGTCCAATACTTGGAATAAGATTGGTAGCTAGAGAAAATAAGTGAAAGAGAATATAAATTTTCCAAATGCTGAGAATAGTAAAGGGAAATATTAACTTCAGCTTTTCCAGATGTCTTTTGCTTCTTTTGACACTTTTCTATTAATTTTCCTGAAAGTATCTGTTTCTTCTAAGAGTGCTTAGTCTGATATAAAAACATGGATTAGAAATGTTTGCGCTGTGTGACACCATTTCTCAGTACACATCAGCCATTACCGTATTTTATTCTTTTTTCCATTCTGCAGTTAGACTTATATGAAACCTCCTAGAACGTGGTATCCACAATTTATCTTAGCTCGCACAGCAGCTAACACGAGGAATAGGAGAAGCTCATGTGATGGACTGTGTTGTAAATATACTCATTGAATTATGAAACTTGATGAAGGAGAAGGAAGTCTTTCTCTCTAATTTCTCAGCTTTCACTAAGCGCTAATATAGATATAACCAAAAAATAGTATTCACATAGTCAGTCTAACTCAGTGTCCTTTGTGGGTGTCACTAATCTGTCACAATAGAAGCCTCTTAAAATGGCAGCAGGACGCATTTCCATAGAGAGGTCAGATAGCCAGTGTGAAGTGATTCTGTGCGTCCTGTGAAACCAAGCAATACACTCAGCATAGCGTGTGCCATTCTCTCATCAAGAGAGAAGGAAACCCTAGGCTAAAGTCTGAATTCTTTAAACAAAGAAACAAAACTAGTAAACAACTGAAACGGAATTTGAATTTAATTTTGCATAAATTCTAAGTGTTTGTTCTACCTAATATATCGCATTATGTTTCTAGCGATAAGTAACAAAATACACTTAAATAAGCATATTTTATGATTGATTCCAACAAAGAGCAGTCTCTGATTTGAGAAGGAACGAATTTACTTATTATCTTTGCTACATATTATTCTGTGAGCTAGATGCAGTTACTACGATTGTCTGTGTTAAGTTTTCTCATCTGTGAAACAGGATAATAACGGTACTTAATTCTCTTTTTATGAGGAGTAAGTGAGATAATATGTGTAAAGTACTTTGTCTGTTACCTGACGCCTAGGGACATGCATGTTGGAAGTGATTGCACATAACTATTATCGTCACCTGCTATCCACCTGGCTGGATGAAACCATGACTCTAACACCAAAGCTAAGGTGGAAATTATGACTATAAACTAGAATTACCAAGTACCAATGATTCACCTCAAAGATTAGAGTCAAGTTAGCATCACAGACATTCCGTCTTCCTTGGTTCCAAACATATTTGTCATCAGAGGTAAGATAGATCTTCAGATCCATCTAAAGAGTTTGTAAAGGCCCTATGCTCCTAGGGGAAGGGACAGAAGTGAGTGACTGAGCAATGTGGAATGTAATGGGTAACACGGGTCTTATTTCTCTGAAAAGATGAAAAGTTTTGCTTTAACAAGAATCACTACAATCAGATAAGGAATGAATATGGAAGCAAATATCCTTTCCTTTTGCTTTGGGCAGACAGGATAACTGGCAGCGGCGCTTGTAATTCAAGATGTCAGTGCTGTTGACAAGGAGTTGGTGAGCACTGCAGGTGGGTGGCAGCACTTAAGACGGAAGCAGAGGTGGTGCTGAGAAATTAGAATAGGAAACTGAGCATCGTAATCCCCCAAGAGGTGTGCAGTCGTCATTCAAAGTAAAGGCCGGAGGTCAGACACGCGCAGCACAGGAATGAGCACCGGCGTGCTGTGCGCGGCGCTTGTGAAGGAGTGGATTAAATGACAAGGACGAAGCTGAAGAGTCCTGGAACCTCACCAGCTGCTGTCGCCTCCCGGTGACACAACAGCCTCATGGACCTGAGCTATGACCATCTAAAGGAGCCACACGGGAACATCACCAGCCATGAGATGATCGAAAGTACCAGGGGAATTCGTGCCACCATGAGCCTCCTTGGACCGGGAAAATCCAGCTCCATTTTTCTCCCTACCCTCTCACAGTCTTCTATTATAAACATTGCAGAAATTGGGACCGCTTCCAGGGAGCCGCAACGAAGAACAGTCCAAACTATGTTCAGGGAGAAAAACTGGCAAGCGTCGCTGAAAGGCGATTCGTGCTTTCAGAAGCAGCAATGCCTCCGGCCAGAAAATCAGAATACCAGGGGCTGTTCCCTGCAGAAATTTAAAAAAAAAAAGTAGAGTAACTTACACGACCAGTATGTCTAGAGAGATGGCACAACGTACATGATCTGTAAATTTGACTCCTGTCTTTAAAATGCTGTGCCTGTGCTCTATGGCAACACGTATCTTACACTTTGCCTGGGTCCAGGAAGCCCAGTTTCCAAATTGTCCCAACAGCACACCTTCTTGCAAAAACTATTTAGCATTTAGTAGTCAAATACTATTTAGATGCTGCTTTAAAAAGTTTTTCCAAGTGTCATTAAGATCTCAAGCCAGGTGGGAAGGCTATCCTCAGTGGCACTACACCCATTGATCTTAACTGTCAGATGGACGAATTAAGAGACCCCTGGAGAGGTGAGTACGAGGGGCCCTGGGCTGATCAGTGGCCTATTCCACTCATGTTCCCGGCTTAATGTACTATTAGGAGAGGGGCCCTTGTGGAGGGAGGCACTGGGGGTGTGCCCTTGTAGAATACACGTATGGCTAGTGCGCCTGCCCTGTGCTCTTTCGCCACTGTGTCCTTCAATCATAATACTCCTGCAGTCAGTCATCAGCTGAGCCTCTGACTCCTTGAACCAAATTAAACCTCTCTGCTTTTAACTTTACATTTTGTCTGAGGAACAGGAAAACTCAGCAATGCATGCATTAACATAATCAAATATTCCCTTTGAAAGGTTGGGCTTGGTCCTGGAGAAGCAGCACATTGGCTAGAACAGTTGCTTAGCAAGCACAAGGCCTTGAGTTCAATTCTTTAGCACCATATCTGCTGGGTGTGGTGAAACACGCCTGGAGTCTCAGCACTCAGGAGACTGAGGCAAGAAGAAGGAAAATCGCTGTGTTTTGGAGGCTAGCCTAGCTGCACAGCTGCACAGTGAGTCCAGGACCGGCTTGTTCTATAGGACGAGTGACTCTTATCTCAATAAAAAGAAAAAGTAAAGAGTTGGGTTTTCCTGCTGAGAGACTTTCAAAGCATGAAGGGAAAATGATGTAAAGAATTCATATAGTCAGATTTGTTTCTACTCAAAATTCAAATGTTGAAATCCTAACCTCTAAAGTGACTGTATTTGAAAATAGGTCCTATAACCTACAAATAGGTAATAAAGATTAAGTTGGGTTAAAATATTTCGCTTTTCAAAATGCTAATAAATATTAGCTTTATTAGCAAGATTATAAGTTATTGGTTTAAACTCTTTCATTTGTGTGCTTTTCTATGTGGAATAATTCTTTTAAAGCAATAGCTGTTATTCCCAATGAAGAGTAAACTACAATAAATTTTATTTTAATATAACTTCAAATAGAAATGTTATTTTATATCCATGCAATTCTTGAGATATGAGACCTAAAAATAATTTTCAATGTGTTACTAGCATTATTCTAGAAAGAAACTGCTTTTTATTTTTCTTATGATGAAAATATACTAGCTTAAAAGTGGCCTCAGGATCCAGTCTCCTCACCAAGGTGAAAGTTTCACATTTATTCCACAGAGAATCCATAGACTGATATTTACATGTATTTTTGCATCTCCTAGAGTATTTTGAAACACAACTTTGATAATCCTATATGCTATCAAAATGATTATAATAATTATAACTGAGGATTAATTCAGATGTGATAGTTTGATGACATTAATCAAGGCGACAGCTGTATAACCGGGAAAGTGGCAAATAGAAATGGGAGCGGTGTAAGTGGAAGCAATCCGAGATCCAGTGTGCTCAATACCCCATGATTCCTCAGTTCTGGATAGTAAATACAGAAAAAATTCAATACTGATGGAATTTAAAACTTCCCTGTGCTTTGTCATTCGTGTATAATTGTAGCTACTTCATTAATTTCCTTCTTGAAAAATGAGATCAGAAACTGAATTAAATGGCACCTTAAAAAGCTGATTTGCCAACAATTAAATAAAGCTATGTGTAATTGATAATTGCTGTAATACTTGACCTTGAGACATTCTTCTTAAGAAAAAAATTCTTGTTTAGACTTCGGCAATGTCGGAGAATTGTAACTCTCTTTACAAATGAGTACGAAAAAGTCAAAATAAAGACAGATAAGCTTTCATAAAATTTGGCTCATACCAAAGGTGGCAAGTTCAGCAACGTGAATTTTGACAATATTTCTAAGCAAGATAAAAGGTTGATGAAGACCTAAAAATAAATCTTGGGAAATAATATAATTCGTTTTTCATTAAAGTCTAGATTCGATGAAAAGCCACACGCCTTGTGCTTCTCTTATTCTGAAAGGAAGAATTCTGGGGAAGAGTTTCTATGCGTCTTCAACAGTTTCCATATTGGAACCACATAGAAAACCGATTACGTGCAGAGGGGCTACACGGCTACTCTTTCATCGTGTTGCTCACAGCTCACCGAGGAGTAGAACGCCAGTGTAACAAAATGCCCCTTGAGCAAGGATCGAAGTTATGCAAATGGAAAGATCTGACATTCAGTACGTACAGGCTGGCCAGTGTTGGCACTGCCTTTGCGGGATGAGGGTGATGTATACAACACCACACAAGGTGGACTGAGTGCCACCTAGAACTTGGTAAGGAAGTGCATTTCAGTAGAGCGTCAGGCAGAGTGCCAACATTTCAAAGGTTTTGGGAAGAACTCCGATATCGTATGTTTATTCATTTATTTACTTACTTGTCAATTAGTTCTTGTTTTTTAACATTTGGCTCAAGTGACCAAAATTTTACCAAAACAAACTTTTTGCCTTGGAGATCTCACAAGGCCTCAGAGGATAGACAGGAAATCGGAAGAAACGACATGAAGAAGCCGGCTGTAACTACTGGCAACACTGAGCTGTGACCCTTCTTCCTACATCTCAGAACAGAGTATTTTGGTTTTGTTTTCATTTACTGAAGCAGCAAAATTCCAGCTTTGGCCAAGCCACGATGGTCCTCCCAGAACCCTGCATCCAAATCTCCTTTCCAGCCTCCCCAGGCAAGCTGTGGCGAGACGTGAACTTCAAAAAGTTTGGCCGGCCCTGTCCCTATAGCATCGCCACAGGTTGTAGCCGCTCACTTGGGCTGGCTCTGTTCACAGCCCCTAGCTTTCCTCAGCAGACAATTCATCTTCCCAGCATTTCCAAATTTCTGGGATCTCCACTGCACCTTAGGTTTCTCCTTTGCAAATTCACACACTGCTCTCCCAGCTGTCCCACGGGTACACTATCTTGCCTCTGGAACATGAGTGGAAACCTCTGTGACACCACAACTTCTGCATTCTGTATGCCTATAACACCAGAATTGTGTGCATAATGCCAAGGTCTACCCCTGGTTTGAACTATAGTCTAGTTCCCTTGCACAATCCCTGCAGAGGTCTTTTGAGTTCTTAGGTGGCTGAAATTTGGCAAACACTTTTCTCTTTGGCCCTCAGGATGCTTGGGGCTTACTATTCTCAGAGCAAGTTCCTTTGCAGTCTTGTTGATCCCTGACACAGCCTAAAGGCATCTTTTTTCTAGTCCTCTGTCCAAGTACTTGGTTTCTGATTTTAACACTTTAACGACCATGTGCTCTTTTGCCACTTTCTTCTGCCTCTCAGCATGGAGCTGTCTAAAAGATGCAAACAGTACTGAAGTTATAGCCTGAACACTGGGCTGTTTCAAATTTTTCTCACCAGAATAAGTACTCCACTGCCTTTAACCTCAATTTCAGTCAATGTCTCTGGAAAAAGGAAAAATATCAACACACTCTTTGCCAGAGTGTAGAATGCATGGTTTTTAGACCAATTGCCATTAAAGTCCTCCTCCCATCTGAAACTTCTTGAACTTGGCCTTTACAATTCATACCTCCATCAGCATTCTGGTCTTCTGAGTTCTAACCAGAATCTCTCAACAACATTGGCTCACAGAATCTTAAAGTTTCTCTGACCAACATCTTCAAACCTTTCCAAACTCTTCCTGCAAATCAGTTTCCAAGGCTTCCAAATTACAAGCCAAGTAGACACAACAATGACTCTATTCTAGGTAACAATTTCTGTCTTAGTTACTTTCTCGTTGCTGAACCAAAATGCTTGGCATCCAAAATTTAAGGGAGGAAATATTTATTTTAGCTCATAGTTCCAAAAGGTCATAGTCCAAAAATGGGTGGCTGGAAATGTTAGAAACACATGGCAGAGGTGCTGCCAGAGAGCTCCTCACGGCATGGCAGAAGGGATCTAAGTGAAGGTGGAAGGGCAGAGCTGCCTATCCAGATCGTGCCCCAGTGATCTGCCCCTTCTGCGTGAAACCCGTGTTCCTCCCTCTCTGACCAGCCACACCTCTTAACAGCACATTGGTATTTTACATTAAATACAGGAAGCTTGTGGGGGTGGGAAGGGACACTCGAGATCCAAACAATAACAATGTTTTGAATCTAACTCTTTCCTTGGAAACCAAGGCAGGCACAGACATAATAATTGCTTTGTGCTTTATCTTTAATTGCTTCAAATCCTTTCTGAGTCTCAGAACACTAAGGTCTTCTTGACTATAAGTTTCTCTGGGGCCAGCTAGTGCCTTATTAAGCTTATATTCAGAGATTTAGAAAAGTACTGGCTCTTGGCAACAGTTTATTAGCCTTGTGAAATTGTTTCTGATTATATTAGTGGATGTAAAATCATTGCCATATTATGGTAGAAATAATAGCAACATATAAGTGACATTCAATATAAATTACTGTGAATTCTACCCCCCCCAATCTCTCCTGACATCTCTTTTCATGTTGTGAAATTCTAAAAATGTCATTCTATTGACATAGTGCCTCCTTCTCCTCATCATTCATGACCACACATCACTCTCTCTCATTTTATGGGAGAAGCTACTGGCATTTTCTATAGAAGCATTTGCAGGGATTATACATCCTCAGAGTTTGGCACATTCTTTGATAGAAAAAGGTGCCGCATTGACCTGATAGTTGTAAAATACTTGAGATTTACTATCTTTCTCCTCTGTAGATGATGAGAAAAGCTCCTTGTTGCTGAATAATAGAGGAAAAAAAGCATCTTTCTACATAAATATTTGCAATAGAATACATAATCTGAATAAATGTTTTTGTCATTAAGAAAATAGGAAAGCATGAGGCCAATAAACATCTAAAATTAATCTTTATGAATCAAAATAAATACTATAAGAGACCCAATTCCCTATTGTAAAAAGGATTCTTAATAATTTTATTTCTGATGGTAAGGAAAACATCTAATATTCAGTGGAGACTATAAATTTATTTTAAAATGGAATCTTAAAAACCTGTACAACCTCATAACCACTCAAGGATTGAAAACTAACAAGAATTCATTATATTTCATCACATATATTATTTCATATAAATATATATATATATATATATATATATGAAGTAGAAACATTTTGTAAATACCATTTCTAAATATGTTAAACAAAATTGTTAAACTATGTTCACATTCCTACATTGATAAATACTAATTTAGCAATAAATGCATTGTGAAAACTTAACTACAATTTATTTATCCGTCTGCTTACTTCAAGGCATTTAAATTATTTACAGTGTAAAGCTGTATTAACTATCACTTCAGAGAATATCCTTGAGTCTGAATCCAAACAATCCTAAATTTGAAACTAGCTATTCTCACCAAGTATTTATAACCTTTTGGCTACATATTCACCTAAAAAGGAAGTGGAATAATTAAGCGACTTTAAGTGTCTAATATCTAATTTCAAATTGTTTTCCTACAAACTTACGCACATTTACTTTCCTCTCTATAATATAGGAATGCTCCCACAAGATTTAATATTTCATTTTTAAAATGTTTTTCTCCATGGAAATTCTCCTACAAACTAGATTTCCAAGTAAATACTACAACATAGATTATGTATTAAATGAGAAACACAAGTTTATTGTATACATTTCTTCTTTTTAGTGACATATGAAAGACGTTTTTAAAAATCCAATTTATGTCTATATTTCTACATAAAATAACTCATTCCACATGTCTCAAATCTACTATACTACTTCCCAGAGGAAATCAAATTTTTTAAGTTTGTGTTTGTGCATATAATCACATAATTGTTATGGGTGCGTGTGAACACACACCAAATACACATGCATGGTGCCCTACTATATGTATTTACAGAAGAAGCTCTTCCCTTTTTCTTTCCTTTTTTTTCAAAATAAGCACATACATCATTCTGTGAACTTTTGGCTACTTAACATTGAACACTTCACGAATAATTTCCCTATTGTTTCTTTATATCTCCCTTTTCAATGTAAAACATTGCTTTATTTATTCCAGTATGTCTAGTTGTTATCTCTTAAGCCAGCAATCTCACATTTTCAAAACATAAATATTTTAATTTACTTTAAAAGCTCTTTCCATTGATATTCTTATTAGTATCATCAAGAAGGGCCAATAATGAAATTTAATATAAACTTTTCCTATGAAACTGTCTCTGTTTTACCCTTTTAAAAATAATTATACGTTATCAACAGAATTGCACAAACAAGTTTTTTCTTAGAAAATTTATCATAGAAAAAATATTGGAAATACTGGACTCCTATTGTTGTTTCTGCTTTGCGAGATGCCTTAGAATAACGTGCAGAGAAGAACGTTGTCATTTGGTCTCATAATCTTCACTGAGGGCAGAATTCTCAAATCAGGTGATGAGTCTTTGTCTTAGAGAACAAAATTTTACAAGAGCCATTTAAATATTTATTTTAAAATTTCATAAAAAGAAACTATCACCAATTCTGGTTCCAATTCTTGCCAGTATATTTGGTCTCATGAAAGAAACATTGCATTTTCTTTTTTGCTAATGCAACAGCCCTCTCCTTTTTACCCGATTCCTGTCCCCCAAACTTGCTTCAAAATCAAGTGAACTCTGAGATATCGAACTACAGCCAACAGATGTTCTACTTACCTTTTACAATGAATCTCCATGCGTGAGCCAAACGCACATCCAGAAGCTATAAGAGAGGAGTATGACACTAACAAAGTGCTCACACGTGGGCACACTTCCTGAGGCATCACACGGAGACATAAAAAAGAAGCGTTTTTCTGTGTAGCTATGGTTCCTTATTCATAAATTATTAAAAGGAGGAAATAATCAAGCCACAGAAAAGGAAAGAACACAGCAGGACCACAGGTTTATAATCCATTTTTATCACAAAATAGTGCAAATTATCTTCTAAAAATGCAAATGTATAAAAAGTAAACATCAACTATTTCTTAGTATTTCTTTTTATTATTACCCTTGCTAGTCATTCTGTCTGTAGGTTTCCTGCTTTTACATTACAGGTAGCATCATTGCGTATATAGACATCATCAGCCCTTTCAAGCAACTCCTCAGTATTTTCCCTTATTTCTTCCTTCCATGAGAGTGCTTGCTTCCCTTTATAATAGGCTTCTTGTCATTGTAGAAAATGGTTTTCTCACTGCCTGAATTGTACTTTTTCTTCTTTGTCATTTGTTTGCTGTAGTGAAGTATGGGGTGATAGGAAAACTTTTTTCAAACTAGGTTTTTTGCAGACACTGAAATCAACTGGCCCCTGGGAAAAGAATGACATTTCATTTAATGGAGCTGAACATGTTTGGAATCATCAGGTACAAGATCAATTAACCAGAAAATTGGCAGCCCCATAAATTTATAGAGAAGCCTCTCAGTGAATCCACCTGCGATTTACATAAACTTGGCATGAAGGACACTTATAGAAATAACCTGCACATGTTCCCATGAAGTCACATTGGCAGGTATGTAAGCTGTACACATGTGCATGCATGTGCACAAACACGGAAAAGCATGTAGACTTCAAATGTTAAGTTATTGTTCTTAGAAACATTTGTATTTAAGACACACCCACAAGTTTTTATATCATTTGTATCCATTTGCTTATACATTTTGTCTTTACCCATTAAGTTTCCTGATATCATTTTCTTCTTATTATATAATCAATTAGTAATCCTAGAAGTGAAGTGTCTTTCTTGGTTAAGAACTTTTACTATCTACCTTCCTTAAGTTCAGAAAAGTACAAAAACGATTCAGCTTCTTTTTCCACCTATTATTATACACAATAGTTTTTCTAATCATGAATACCTCGGACAAGCCACTTTGATCTGATGTCAGACATGTTAGGTAACTTAGTATTTAACATTACAATGTTATTTGATTTCATTGGGGAAGTTGTTAAATAAAATATGATAAGATTCAAGACTCTACCACAGAACTTCCCATGAACTGACTTCAAACACTAATCCAGGAGACTGCGGCGGGGGGCGGGGGGGAGGGGACCACTCTATTTCTGGTGATCACTTAAGAAATATAACTTCATTAACCATACTGAAATCATGCCAGTACTTCACTGTGGCATCTTTAAAAGTAGTATGAGAAATATTAATACCCTACTGAAATATAGAAATTCTAAATGTACTGAAGCTATCATCTTTATCAACACAATAAACCTATCAATCTAAGTGAATGAAAATAAACTTCAAAATAAAAGAGAAGGTAGAAATCAGAAAGGTAGGTTTTGTACAGATAGAGGGATCTCGGGGAATGAGAGGAGACAAGGAGAAAGGGGAAGACGGGGGAGGAAAAGTGAGTAAGATGCAACATTCATAGATATCAGCCTCCAAGTTCAATGCAATTACCATGCACTGCAAACACATACGAATAAAGATAGTAATTATGGGGGGAAAGAGAATGTCTTTGGGTTTTCAATCAAAAGCATGGACTATTGAGAATTTTTCCAAGAGCAGAATTAAGTCTCCCAGTGGATTTTTCATTATTTTGGTGTTTCTCCAAAAAAGTAAACATGCTGACTGCAGAATTCTGGTGACACAGTACATAAGAAATTTAACATAACTCATAATTTTAATGTCTAGAGATAATCTGTGCTAGCAATTTGTTAACAGTTGTAAAAATATATTTATTGTGATATGTTTTCATTTAAAATACATTCTTATCTGTAACAGTGGAAACATTGAATATTGACAATGCTGCCCCCATAAAAACCAAAAATAAAACCAAGATATATTGGCTAAAAGAAAATTCAAGTTCTTACAAAGAACTCAAAATATACGTGTGTCTTCTAAGTCTCTGTAGCATCTGCTAAAGCAACCTTTCTTCCCCTTTGTTTCTCACCTCCTGCATGACAAATGTCCCAATTCTCACCCACCTGCTGCTCTTCAGAAGCACTCTCTCCCTGTCAGGCCTCAGGGCACTTTCTCTGAGTGACAACCTGGTAACTCAAAGGAAGAAGTTGCTTTCTTCTCTCCCTCCTCCCCTCCAGCTCTCCCTCACTTTCTCCCACCTTCCCTCCTCCTCCCCTCTTCCTGCTTCTACACCTCCTCCTCCATCTCTCACCCCTTTTCTTCCTCTCACTCATTCTCTCCTTCTCTCTCAGAACTTTATTTCCACCATTTTATTAATATATGCAATCCATAATGTGTACAATGAGCCTGTTTTGTGCACATACATATCACGTCAATATCACAATCTCTCTCCCTCCTCATTTTTTGGCCCTCCCACCCCCTCCCCAGCCCCCTGTAACTCCCACTCTTACACCCACTTGGTTCTATAGAATGCCTGTGTTCTGGGTTTCCCAAATCAGAGAAACCATGGGACATTTAGTCTTCTTTGTCTGACTCACTGTACCATTCAAATCACTACTTATTAGTTCAGTTTCCCACATCTATAATGGGCAGCAGTGGCCATATATTGATGCCTCTTCTCTGGGTCGAGCAGAGCTCTTAATTGAAGTGACTTGCCAAAAGTTCTTTTTTTGCTGTATCTTACTACGACTTTGTTGAGATTCTTTAATGTGGCTTCAACCACCAGTCTACATAAGAAGAGAGCTAAAAAAATGAAATTCATAAGGCTAGAAAATGTGGGAGAGAGATAAGTCAAATTTCAAATTCCTTAGCTGAGCACTACTGAAATGTTAATGTTTGTACATTCAAAAGACATTCAGGTTGTTATTGCATCAATCAGTTTCCTTAGGACAAACTTACATCCAAGACCAAATGAGTGAATTGCTACATTAAACAAGCCTAAATTTATGTTGAATTACTACATTAAATTAACTAAAAATTATATCCCATAAGTATACTACACTTAAAGCCATAGATAGTTAGGGATGGATAGGTAAGTAAAATGATAAGCCAAATCTGGCAAAATGTCCTACTCTGATGATTGGCCAACACTCACTAAAAGTAAGGCCCTGCTTTAGATACGACCTTTGCAAAATGAGCAGTAGAATAAGTTAGAAAAGGACAGAGAGTGTATGCTAAGTAAGATACAGCCACCAGATGGGACTGCTGAGTCCTGTTCCCTGTCCTTGATAATCCCCCTCACCCCCATTTACTCGGGAGGAGTAAGCATTTCCCATGCAGTTCTTATTTTAGAGGAGTCACTATATAGCATTCATCAACAACCGAATTCGTTCTAGAAATTTCACCTTTGGGGAAGAAGGATAGAAGGAAAGGGTCAGTAATTTTTCCTCTTTGAAAAATTGGGTATAGCTGAATATTCAAACTTCCGCTCCTCGGTTGATTAGCATTGGTTGAAACAGATGTTCTACCATCTTACCCAAGGCTTAATGACTCTTTCTCACTCAGAAACTATATGAACTGTACATCTTCTTGTGTTCCTACACTCAAATTGATATGTTCACTAGACATTAAGGTGGAGATGTTGAGCAAGAAGACAAATATTTAGACTTTGGGGAAAAGATCTGAGCTAGAGATACAAATTAAGTTGTTATTGACATGCAGTGCATATATGTGTATTTAAAGCCATAGAATTTAGTAAGATCATCCACGTGGCAGAAAGAGAAAAGAAGATGTGCAATTGCTGATTCAGGGCCACTGGCTTCTTGACATTAAGAGAGTAGGACTTAGTGGAAAAAACAGCAAAAAAGACAAAGGGGGAGTGACCAGTAATTATGGAAATATCAAGAAAATGTGATCTTAGGGGTCAACTGAAGACATTGTCTATGGAAAGAGTGATTACATTTTCCAAACACTCTGGAAGGTCAAGTGAGACAATTACAGCCAAAACTAGATATTGGATTTTTATTATGTTTAACAGTTACACAAATTTTAAAAAATGGCTTGAGTGGATTCTGAGAGCTGAAGACTGTTAGGATTAGACACAAGACCATAAATGGAGAAGATCTGGAAGTGTAGAAAATGCTAATAGGAACTTTTCCTTCACAAAGATTAGAAAGTAAGAATGCAGGAAGAAAATATCTTCTGTGGAGAGTCGGCTCCTCAGCAACTTTCTTAAGGAAGAAGACAAGATAAATTTCAGAGAGAAGTTAGGCATATAAAAGATTTTTCTGGCAGTAGTAGAGAATTCCAGTAGACATTATTACAAGGAGACAGAGGGAAGCTTACAGCAGATGCAGAGGAAGGGCAAGAAATAAGGGACCCATGCTGTGCCACTGGGACTAGACCAGGCTACTTGACAGCACACTGTAAAACACAAGAGTTACTTATTAGCAAAAATAGCTTTAAAAGAGCATACCAATAACAATTTGGTAGCTTTGCAGCAGTGAGTATTAAAATTTGAGACTTTCACTACTACTCAGTTAATGAACTATATATAATATAATACACTGAACTGTAAATATTTAAATAATTTTTTACTTCTTCCTATATTTGTTAAATTGTATTTTCACAGGTTTACCTGATAGTTACTCTTGTGTTATATTTTGTCCCTATGTTACTGAGAAAAGGTTTATAAAAGATTTTAATGTAGAGAAGTTTTACTTTTACTAGAGCAAATGCTATTGAATCTATTTAAAATTTCTACATGAAATTTTACTGAAAATGTTAATATTAAAATATTAACAAAAGCTAAAAAATCTAAAATAAATAACAAGAAAAATTATGAATATTATAATTATGTTATATCTGCAAAAAATTCCAAAAACACTGAAATTTCAATAAATTCAGTAGGTTTTCAATTCCTTAGGTTGAAATAAAAATGGAAGAAGTACAACTGAAAAACCTTTGGTAAAATGTAAATTTTAGGGACATTTTTAAAAAGTGAAATTCAGTTGATGGAATTGAATGTAGTTATATCATTTGACACAATGATATCACTATTAGAATTTATAAATAATAGTAACAAACTATAAAATATACATACACTGAGACAATTTTGACATGTCAGAGTAAAAAGGCACAACATTTTTTACATTTATAAAGGTCACTAGAATGTTACTGAAGCTTGACAAAGTCATCCTTTGCAAACTATAAATTAAGCAAATGCTTGCAGTGCTCCCAGGCACAACCTCTTGGTCAGCCACTTTTATCCTCTAATAATTTATTTACCTTCTAATAATTAAAGAAAAGCATTCGTAAAGATCTAAAACACGTGCAAGAACTATATCTCAGCTAATACCAAATATTATTAGAAAAAAAATTTTTGGAAAAAAGTAAATAGATATTTTGGAGCTGAAAAACAGAAAAAAATAAAGTAAAAATTTTTTCACAGAAAGTATATTTGAGCTGGAAGAAGAAAAATCCATGAACCTGAATACAGGCAAATTGAGAGTATCCAATTATGAAGGGGGGGAGGGTATCTTATTTACTTTTCATTGCTGTGACTCAATACCCAACATCCACAAATTTCGGGAAGGAAAGGTTTGTTTTCCCTCACAGTTTCAGAAGGTCACAGTCCACTCAGGGGCGGCCAGTAGCAATGGAAGCACGTGGCAGAAGCAGAAGTGGGGGCAGCTCCTCGTGAAATCGCAAACAGGAAGCCAAGTCTGAGCAAGTCCAGTCTCTCCCCGGAGGAAAAGCTGTGACAATCTTTCTGCTTCTTTCCTATCATAGAGTTCTAGTTCCCTGTTGGGCATCCCACATCTGGATGGATGTTCTTCCCTCATTTGCTGGCTGGTAGATCACTCACAGTCTAATCCAGGCTGGTTCCTAACTGCCTAATCTAGGCATGGTTCCTAATTGCCTAAAGTTGACATATCTCGCCAACTGTCACAGGGGGAAAAGACAAATAAAAAGAATAAAGCCTCAAAGACCAGTGGGATGCTATCAACTTTACCCTGTACCAATATCTGAAAAATATCAAAAGAAGAGGAGAGGGCTGGAGGAGTAGCTCAGTGGTTAAATGCCTGCCTTGCAAGCTTAAGGCCCTGGGATTGATTCCCCAGCACCACATAAGCTGGGTGTGGTAGCCCACACCTGTAATCCCAGCATTAAGGGGTCTAGGGCAGGAGGATTTTTATGAGTTCTCGGTTAGCCTGGTTGTACAGCAAGCACAATATCAGCCTGAGCCTGAGCTATACAGTAAGACCCTGTCTAAAAAATAAATAAAAATGCAGAAGTGCAGAAAATCTAAACATTCTAAATTTGATTTAAAAAAAAAAAAAGTTTGTGCCTTTGAGGAATTCACTGAACTAAAAGTAGGTAAGCTCAAAGAAATTCACACACAGATATGCATCTTGGTCAAACTGCCAAAAAGCAACACAAGCAGTGTATCTAGGAAAGGGAGAGGGGGCTTGCTGGGCACGAGCTGTGGGCTAAACTTGAGACCCTAAGGCTCACTAAGCATATGCTCTACCACTTGCTGCAACCCTAGCCTGAGTGAATCTTGAAGGAAGTAAAAACAACTTATCAATTAAAATAGCTGACTTCTCATCACAAATCACATAGGCCGGAAGTCAAAGGAATGACATATTTATAATTATAAAAGAGAAAGAATATAAACCAAGATTTCTATATTCAAAGACTCTTGTTCAAAAACGAAGGAAAAATTCAGACACTCCTTGAAAACAAAATAAATCAAAAATATGCAATTCTTCAGTAGTTACCCCTTCCCAAAAGAAATATTAAGGCATTCTATCCCTGAAAGAAGAAGGTGGTCTACATAACTAGAATCAAAATAAAAATAGAGAGTACCACCAAAGGCATCACAAGTGTGAATATAAAAGGTACTAGCTACCTTTATTTTTGCTCATAATTCTCTTGCTATATTCCAATGGCAACTTTATGAAGTAACACCCATAAAACTGTGTCAATGGGCTTACAATATAAAAATGTATCTAACAAAAATTCATGAGTAAGGCAGGAAGGAAAATTATAATGAAGCATTGTTTTGGCATAGTGTGTACATTGTAATTAATTTAAACTTGATTATCCTAAATTAAGATATTAGAAAGTGGGTGTCTGTAATCCCAGCACTTCAAATGTTCGGACAGGAGGATTATAGCCTGAGGCTGACTGAGCTCCGCAGTGAGACATCATCCAGATAGAAAGACAGAGAGAGAAAGAGGTATTAATTATAATACACAGGTTCAGTTGTACAAAGGAAAATAAAAATATAGTTAAATAAAGGTTAGGAAATTTAAAATGGCATAAAAAATTTATTTTACACAAACCAGGCAGCAGTGAGAAATTAGATACAAAATTTTACTTATAGCAAAGAAATAACAGAATAACCAATTTAAATGTACTACTAATTACATTTGAAACAAATAGAACAAAAACTCCCATGAAATAAATCTTCAAAATAGATAAAACTTATAATCAACCTACTCTACTTTATACACACATTATATTTCCACATCCTAATATATTGAAAACAAAAAGATGGAAAAATTATTATACCCAACTGTCTTCATTACTTTTTGTCACTGTGACTTAATATCTAGCATTCACAGCTTTAGGAAGGAAAGATTTACTGCAGCTCACAGTTTCAGAAGGCCTCAGCCCATTCATGGGTGGATGACTGGAAAATGGTGGCATCACGTGGTGGGCCACATCTAGAGCCAGAGCTGGAGCAGGTGCTCTGGGAGACACAGATCTCCACAACATGACGGAACAGAGGCAAGACCAGGAGGAAGGGCAGAACCAGCACACGCACCCCCCTCCCCCCCAGGTCAGGCTCCAAGCATCTGCCCCTTACAGCCAGGCCCCACCTCCCAACAGTACACAGTATCCCTAGGAACATGTGGCTTTTGGGGAACACTCCATATCCAAACTATAACACCAACATTATCCAAACGTGATTTAGAATGACTGTACTTTTGGTAATGCAATTGTGTTAGTTCATTTTCTATTACTCTAACAAATATATGAATCTGTTTAATGGCAGAAAAGTGTCTTAGTTGGGTCTCAGTTCTAGAGGTTCGGAGGCAAGGCACTAGCTCAGCACTGGTGAGGATCTCACAGTCCTGGAATCACAATGGTGAGTGTGTATGCAAGAGAGAGAGGTCATGTGGCCAGGAAGAAAGATGAAGGGTTTGGGGAATGGCCAGTCCGTGTCTTGTATAATAACTCTTTTTCAAGGACTAACTCAGGTCCTATAAGAAGTATTTAATTCCTTCCAGAGGGCAGAGCCCCACTGCCCTAAGGACGTTCCACTGGGCACTTCAGGCAGAGTAAAAGTGAAGCTATTACCAAGCATCAGGACGTTTAAAAGTACCGAGGTGCCTCAACATTTCTCCTCTACCAGCACAGAATAAAACTATGAGTTTTGGGAAGTTAGTAAGTATGTGGAAATTAAATTAGATTTTATAAGAATAAATCTATTACCCATAAATCAAAATTGCAAATAGAAAACACTTTGGGGTAAATTGAAAATTCAACTATCAAAACATATTGGATACATCTAAAGTGCAGTGACAGACATACGTGACTATCAATGTCTACAGCAAAAAGACGAAATAATCACTAGCAAAGTATAAGAGGTGATGACAAATACAATGAATGTTTAAACGAAAAATTACAGTAAAATAAAAGTCTTATTAATCTCAAAAGCAACTCCCCTGTGTTCTGACAGACGCATCCCATCACTCTTGCCATTTTCAGAAACAAGACTCCTTTTACCTTCAAGCTTACACTCCGGCACACTTAATCCATTCTTCTTTCTACTCAATGAGAAAGTTTACTGTTGAATTTATGGCAATTTCTGTCAAATAAAAACATTACTTTTACGTTCCTTATTCATAGGATCTGACACTCTGGGACTTCTGGTTTTCCCCCAAGTTAAGATGACCATGAAAACTAAATGATTAGAATTGATTTAGGACAAAAGTCATCAATAACAGTGCAAATAGAGACCCTCCTGTAAGACTTCTGGGACTGCTTCAGAAAGCGGCTATGATAACAAAATTGGGGGAAATAAAATGTAATACAATACCTGATTACACTCATAAGTATAGAGATTGAATTAATAATTTAATAAATTCGTGAAAAAAAGGGACTCTCCTTGCCCTACAAGGTGTATCCACTAAAAACCCACAGAACCCAATTTACCCAACAGTGAGGCTGAATGAGTCTAAGACGAGAACCAATAAAGGACGTGTGCTTTCACTACTCTGGTCGGACATTGTATTGGAGCTTTCACCCAAAGTTTCCTGGAGCACAGAAGACAGAAGTGGCATTCGGATTGTTGTAGACAAACAAGTAAAAGTATCTTCATCTACAGATGGTGTGATGCTGTTCATATGATCCTCAAGGAACATATGCAGAAACACACACACACACACACACACACACACACACACCATGAGAAATAATAAAAGAGACTAACAAAGTGATAATATGGAAACTTAATATAGATGAATTTTATTTCTACATGCCAGTTAACTGCTTGAGTATGCTAGTATAAGCAGCGGTGCGGGACAGAGGATGTGGCTCTGGGGCAGCACACTGTCCCGACATGGGCGAATCCTTGCATTTGACCCCCTGTAATTCAGCAGAAAATGTTAATATTATCTCCCGAAAATGAAATAGGAACAAATGCGATATAAGTGATGTAAGACTTGTACACTGAAGAAGATAACATGTTTAAAATAATCACGAGAAACAAATGGAAAGTTTTCCTGCCTCCAAGGACAGGATGACTCAATAATGCTAAAACAGCAATGTTTCCAAATTAATCTAAAGTTTCAATTCAATTGCTATGTAAATTCAAGTGACTCTTTTCAAAGTTGATAAATTTGTCTTCAGTTCATATGAAAATAAAAAAACCCTAGAAAATGCAAAATAATTTTTAAAATAACCAAAAGAACAAGATTCATGTTCCTCTTCTTCAAAACTTATGACAGCGTGGCACTGGCCTAAGGGCAAAGGTACAAATTAATGAAATAGAATATAAAGTCCCAAAAATCAGGAATGACTGGGGGAAAGGGACACTTCTACACTGTTGAGGGGACTCAAGTCTGGTTCAACCATTATAGGAAGCAATGTGGAGGCTCCTTAGAAATCTGAGAATAACCATCCCATTTGACTCAGCCACAGTTCTGCTGGGTATTTTCACAAAAAATAAATCCATCATATCACAAAGACGCATGCATATCCATGTTCATACAGCCCACTTCGTAGTAGATAAGTCCTAGAAACAATCTATATGCCTGTCCAAAGAGGAATGGGTACAGAAAAAAATGCAGTGTTAATACCCGGTGGAGTGCTATGCAACCATAAATAAAAACAAATATGAAGCTCTTGACAGAACATGTGGCCACCTTGCATCAGTAGTGCTCAATGACATGGACCAAACACAAAAGATTATCATTTCACATCTCTCATGAAATTTCCATAAATACATACATGAAAGCATCCTGAGAGGGAGGGTAGGAAGAGGGACGATGGCAGCCTAGGAAAAGGAAGAGTCACGGAGATGGGGAGGGGGGACAGTAGGGGAATGGAAATGGGGGGTGGGGGGACACAATACAGTGGCAAAAATTCCCAAGTTGTATGTTATTAGCATGTTACTGAATCCATAGTTCATTCATTTTTCAATTTTTAAAAAGTGTAAGTGAACAAAATTTAAAATCAGAGCCAAACGCACAGCCATGAGCAAGTGGTTCTTTTGTATTTGCTGCTTACAAGGGAAAGTCAGATTTCTGGAGCATCAGTTTGATTTTATTGTGGTTCTAAGGAGACCAGCAGGTTAAAGGTTGAGTTAGACCGAAATAGAGGTTAACACAGGGCAAAGCAGGCAATCTAGGGCCTTGGTTCCTTAAAGCCCCGAGGCTGTGTACATCAAGAATCAGATGCTAAAAGAAGGATGTATTATCGAAACGTGTTAAAATGATGAACTTTGTAAAGTCATGATTGTTATTTTTAATTACCAAATTTCTAATATCTAATAAAATTTGTGACAGTCAGTCTGAACATACAATTTTGGACTATTAAGAGCTATTACCTTGTCCTCTAAGAGGCAGCCACAAAATGCTTCGTGCTTCTCCCCGGGGACAGTTGTATCCTTGGTCCTCTCTGTATGTCCCTCTAGTCCGACGTGGAGGTGTGTTATAGTAAATGTTGAAAAAATAGTGCCGATCTATGCAGCAGTCCTCTCCAAAAGCTCTTCAGGCACAGGCTTTCTTTTGTTTATATTATACTCTTTATGTGTTATAAAGCCTATATCCTACCAGACATAAAATACAATTCAATAAACATTTAACCAAGTAATTAACTAACTGGTACAGGTGTTAGGATTTTTTCAGATAAGCAGAAAGAGTAGTGTGTCAATATACAATTCTGTTCTTATAATATATAACAGCATACATATATGTATGTATATATAGCAGTACTGTCGATAGACGCATATACATATACATGTATTAGTTCACCAGAATGTATTGCGTGCATGTGCATGTGTAGGTAATGCATGTATAACTGACGAATCTCATGTAATTATAACAGGCTAAGACATGCCGCGATGTGAAGTCTGAAAGCTGAAAACCCAGAGAAGGCACAGGTCGGTGTAAGTTGCAGATACAGAGCAGGACAACACCAACGTTCAAACTTGAGAAAATCGGGCAGACAGAGTAAGTGCTTCCTAGTTCTGTCTTTTAATCTATTCAGATCTCCGGGGGATTGAGCAAAATCACCCACATAGTGGCAGGCGGTCTAATTTACCAGGTTTAATTGTTAATAATGTTCACAAAAAAATTATAGACACACTGAAAACAATGTTTCACCAACATATTTATGTATGTTTAAATATAAATAAATAAAAATATATTTATTTTTCACCAATCAAATATCTGATTTCCAAAATCAAATTGACATAAAATTAACCTTCACAATACATACCTGTGTGTGCGAATGTATAGAAAATAAAAAGGATCACATAAAATTAATTGGTGTTTTCCAAAATACTAGGACATAGTTTTGAATTCAGTGAGTCAGAAAGAGAAATGCATGGTGGAAGAGTGAATGAAAAAAAAATGTTATCCCTATTTCTGTGCAGTCACTGAGGCAACCTTTGGATTCAGACCCCACTAGGAAAGAGGCGCCTTTCTTGCATACATGAAGGGACAGCTGGAAACATAAGCACTGATCATTTGTTACCCTCGACCCTCTCACAGGAGATGCACATACAATCATCAGCTTCAGCCTGGAGTACTGGTAGGCTTCTGTCCTCATCCCCATGAGGTCCAGAGCGGAGAAGGAGGACAGAAATCCCATAAATGTAAAGCATTGTCTTTAGTGTTATGTCTGTGAATAAAACAAAAGGCATCTATAGTGATTCTTAGCTATAAAACACTACCTTGACAACCACTTGAATTAGCATCATTTATTGCTTATATTTAACATGATACAAATTATGTCAGCAACAATAAGTGAAGAGAACAGAAAAAGGAAGTTATAAAATGTATCTATTTTCATTATGTTAGTATATAAGGTATAATCAAAAACTATGTGGCTTTTGGAAAGAGCTGGAAGTCTCATGAAGGTAGATCTGATCAACAAGGTGAGTGAGGACACACTGTGATTTTTTTTACAAGACTGCTTTCCCATTGATAGTACTTAGCAACAACATTCCTCAGATCTTTGATCACACCTCTTACAGACACTCACAAAAAGAAGACTTTTACAATTGCTCAAAAATTAGCAAGAAAAATGGGATATGGGTGATCAAAATGAGAGGGAGTATTTTGTGGTAGAAGAATTCTAATATGTCTTTTAATTTAAACATACTCAGTATATTATGATCACATATCACATGCACATACATGCATTGATATTTGCATTTCAACTATGTAGTTAAATTCCTCAAAATTCAGGTTAAATAAAACTGACAAAATTCATGTAGAAAAAGAGGGCATTTTTTCCGACCTTGTGGGTTATAATTAAGATTCACATAATGTTACCTGGTTAGGAAAAGGCGCAGCCGATGTGCTGGACCAGTGGCCGTTCAGCTGCTTATTTGGAGGTTGTTGGAATAAAGCCATTTGGTCAAAGTGGTGAAGATAAAATGTCAAAATCCCAGATAACAAGCATGCCAGACTTGGGACAGCCATTGTGGGTGAGTCTTCCCTGGATCGTACAGAAATTCTTGTTTTTCATTTTACTCCTTAGAGTAGACAAATTAAGTTTAAAATTTGGAAACTGAAGGTAAATTTTCTAATTTTTAGTATTAACTATTTTTTAAGAGCAAGAGAGGAGTTTATGGTCCCCACAGACCGACAATCTTAAAGCTCAGAAGGAAAGAACAGTGGCTTCACTGTGGGGGACACGTGGCATGTCCTTGCCTCCATAATCGGACTAAGGTCCTGACGACTGCAAACAGCAGACAGCAGGTATACATATGGAAAGCCAACTGGTCAAATTAGTAATATCCATTTGGGGGTTACTTGTTAATTAGTGATAAGACAATGTATAGTCTTTATTATGGGAATAAATCTTGGAATCACAACAAAAGTATAAGCAGACAGACATATTCATAATAATTTTGTTGTCAGCTCAGAGATCATCTACCAGGTATTATCACAAAACAGAGAAATGATACACACCCTTGCAAGCATGAGGGATCTACCAAAATGAACTCTGGGCATCATCACTTTCTTATTTCTGTCAGATCTTCTTACAGACACACCGCTGCTTCCTCCTCCTTTTATTTAGGACAGAATAAGATGGCATTTTAAATTCCTTATGCAGGCAAATAAAATAAAACACTAGGTCAAAGTTGCTACGGTGATAGAAGCAGGCTGATGTTTGGTAAGGGAAGTCACTGGAGTCCAGACGTGGTGCTGGCTTAAAGGAATCAAGTGTCTCTCGGCCTGTGTCACACAAACACTGGACTTGCCTCCCTCACTGTGACAAGGCCTTGAGACCAAACAGCGGGGTTACAAGTAACCACTGGAAGAGAGACAGTTCCAGCCAGGGCCTGAGCTACATTCTCTGTATGGCGCCTCAGGATGGGTTTATCTACAAGAGGGGTTCCTCCAAGCTGGGAAACAGATGTTTATCCCAGTAATTTTGGCACAAATTTTCTCTTTCTGTCCAATTATATCTAAAGTAAATATATTGTTATTTTATTTGAATTGATAATTCTTAATTGGATTCTAACTCTGAAAAGTATTTTGATGACTTCTGATAATAAACACAAAAAATATATATGCATATATATATATATATATATATATATATATACACACACACACACATATGCATACATATATTTTGTGCTATTTTAAAGAGGGCCTATTTTAAATCACATTTCTAATGTGTAATTGTGGCTTTTAGCTCATTTGTAGGAAATCCATGGAAAAACAGAGAATGATTATCCAAGAGTAGAAAGTGTGAGGATGGGTAATTGAAGTAAACTTCAATTTAGTGATTGGTGTTGATTTTGCTAGATTATCCCTAGTATTCCAGACTAGAGTATCAGGGCCTTTTTATTAGCTTCCGCATACTCTACGGTCCAGTTTTGTTTGATTTTGTTTTTTTTTTTACTAGCGCATTATTTTTTGCTCCGTCTGGTATAGGACTATGACCTGGGCTGTCTATGTGAGGTTAGGTAGAAATAAGCCCCGGTGTGGTGCATGGAAGACCAGGACAGGCCGCTTCACTGTTGTCCCTCGCTCCCGGCAGAGAAGCCTCGAGGGCAGTTTCTCAATTTCTCAATTTCACAGGGGTGTGTTAGTCTCAGTCTCTACGAAATAGACGTTGACATAAAATGAAATTATATACATGAAATTAGCTACTTAGAATGATTCCTGTTAAAGTTTTAACAGGTAAGATTATTTAGGGGCATTTTTATATGATATAGTCATTTCTATAAAAATAAAATGGCAAAGAATTAATTTTACTCTGTACAGATTTATTTGGTTCTGATTGAAAGCTAAAACAAAGAAAATGGCCTGGGTTGTAGAAATATTCAGGCAGAAAGAATCGTCATATGACAACTAGAAAATGGGTAGTCATCAAAGTTTGATCAAATTTAAGGTTAATATGAGATTCTATATCTGCATCTGCACTATTGAATCTCTCAAACACAGAAGAAAAAATGAAAAGATTAAAAATGCAAACGTACACCCAGAAATAAGGATGCTTTATATGTATGTAGCCAGAAAAAATATGGAGAATTATGTGAAGTAGGATTGGGAGGTCCGCCTTGAATCTTAAATCTAAAACAGAGGAAATGGGAAAGGCTTCTTCAGCTGCGAAGTGACCTGAGAATTCTGCTCCCCCCATCTGACTTGAGCCTGCTTTATGCCCTACTTTCTGTGACTAGGGGTACAGGTGTCCCCTGTCCCTGTATTCACACCCTTACAGGTCACCTTCTCTGGCCACCTGCTAATTTCATAGCTCACATAGGAACTGCCTTTTTTTATTTTCCTAAAATTGAGCTACTCCTAATTGCCTTTCTGGATTTGGGGGTGACAGTATGAAAAGAATGGAGATGACTTTTTAAGAAGACAAACTTATTTGGAACTCTGATTAACACTGACTCTGAGCTCCATCTGTGGAAATCAATTATCTTGGATTATTCTGGCGTTAAAACTAGTTCAAACATTTCTTTACTTACCACGTAGATTTGTGAAACTTTGTAGGTAATGAAAAAATACTATCCTGAGGCAGTGTTGAATTATTTTGTGAAAACAAATTTATGTGTGAGAGAGACAGACGACAAAAAGAGGGGAGGATGGAAGAAGAAAGGGAGATGGAGACAGAGAAATTTCTCTGAAAAACTACCTTATGATATGGTAAACTGACGGCCTGTGTGAACTTAATTCTTCCTTATTGACACAGAGCACTGTTTGTCCTGTAGGACACTTTTAACATCTCTTTCTATTTGAAGCTACAGATTCTTCAGTTGAAAAATTTCCCCAAATTGTCCAAAAAGGTGAAATTGCTAAGGTTGTCTTTTCCCTTAAAGATAGTCACTTTTGAACAAATGAGATCATCTATTTTCATTCTGCAAATAAGGTTCAAATTAATTTATAGTAATGAATGAGCAAAATTTGAACATGTATTTATTTCTTCTAATATAAAATTCAGTAAGGAGGATGTGTCAGAAAATGTCTAAAATGGACATAAAAATCCTACCATTTAAATCAAAAAAACTTTGTGTCATTAATAATAAATATTTTGATTGTATTCTAGATATTTTTAATTCTATCTGATTAAAAAATTTAAGACTAGGGAATATGTAATTCATAAATAAAATTGAAAAAATCTCTACTCTCTCTTCAGTTGACTGCATTTCCATATGTGTATTTCAGAAGAATTTTTAATAGGTCCAAATGAACAAGCATTAGTATTAGAAGAGCAAGCCAGAGCTAAGTTCCTTGCCTGTTACCAAACTCGTCAGTTACCAGCTCACCAAGTTACTAGCCCCCAAAATCTCATTAGTGAGTATCCTTAGGAAAATTGTTTAATCCGAGTCCCATCTTTGTCAACTGCAAAATACAGATAATAATAATCCTTTTCAGAGCTGAAGGATTCAAACATACACAATAAGGTGTTAAGGACACCACATAGAACTCAGTATGTCATCACTAAAAGACATTAGTAAACAACATTATTATTTTATTATATTAAATTGGGAATTAAGATGCATGCATTATGGAGTCTGTTAGTTCTTCTCATGTATGTAATAACGTAAGGATTGTTGGTTTGTTTCATCTTTAGTATTTGCAACCACAGGGAACTTTGAACTGATCGTCTTCCCATGTGTGAAATTTTCTAGCTTCTGAGTTTCTCTTCATACTCTCTTCCCACCCAAAGGTAATCAATGCTAAATTCTTTCGGACACCCACCCCACCTGGGAATGGCTTCCCCAGCAGTCAGATAATGACTATTTGCCAGACTGGGTTTCCTTCAAGTGTGCGCAGCTGAGTCTGTGCCACAGTTAACTCTCTGCCAGGGTCCAGTCCCGGGGAGAGTCAGGGTACCTGAGGGAGGTGCAGCATCAGTGAAAGAAATGACTCTGGACCACTGATTGCAGTGAATCAGATGGCCACTGACCGCGGTGGCTGTGTTTATTTATACATCTTCCTTACGCAATTTTCAGTTTCCTTGTTTGCAGTGGGTTACAGGAGGGGATACTTAGATACTCAGCAGAATACATGAATCTATTCTTTGTAATCACCTTGATATGTGTTTCGCATCCCATTCCCATCTATAACAGAGATCAACTAACCATATCAATAAACTTATTTCTAAGAAATCATGCAGCAAGCATATCATATCAAGCCTGGCACAGACATTGTGGTCAGGCAGTGCCCGGACTGGCAACAATTTTGGTTACACAAATCAGTCATGACGAGTCACAATGAGGTCAAGGTGCTAGGAAAGTTTTCTCAAAACATACTATGTTACTAATCTTAAAGCAAAGCTATATGTTAACCATTCAGCAAGGCATGTTTTCTTAAAGACAATGTTTGCAGGAGGCACTCTACCGTAGTAACCATTTCACTGTTTCTTAATGGTATCTTTTCCCTGCTGGGTCACGGGGTGCCATGAAGGGCCTTCTCTGCGTAGTCTTATTGTAAAAGGGAGATTGTTGACTTCCATCTGTCCACATCCTTCCAACTCCCTCCACATAGGCTCTAGTGTATGGAAAAGAAATGAATTACCCAAATCAGGTGTCGTGATAGTGGAAAACACAGATTCAAATGAGTCAGGAGAGGAGCCATGAGAGGTGATGTCAGGTGAAGGCTGAGACTCTTGGGGACTTTCGAGATTGAGAAATAAGCACAGAAATATGAGCAAGCATATAGCCCCCATGAGTAGTATCCAAGGCTGCACAAAATATTCCAAGAAAATAGCAATGAAATACCCAGACAGCAGTAGCGTCACCCTCCACCCTTCGGTGGTGTTTTGGACATTCTGGAGGCAAACAGCAGACTCCCAGGGCTTGGCCTCTGTAAGTCCTGGCCTCAACTGCTTTGCAGGTGAAGCCAATGCCAGTGTCTCAAGATGCCGTTCCCAGGAATGGAGTGGGCTCCATGGGCTCCTCCAACTCCTATCAGCCAAATCTCCGCATTCCAGAACTGTATTCTTGACCTTGTCTCTGTCGATGAGCTAGTTGTATTAAGGGAAGAAAAATTATTCACATTCACCTTCACAAATGTGGAACAGGCCAGACAAATCCGAAGACTCTGGGATGCATGTTAGTACTATTGAAAATCAGACATCCTTGACTTTTTAATTTAATCATCACAAAAATCTTCAAAAGGTAAATATTAATGTTTTCTATCGATGTAAGAAGTTTCTTTACTCATTTTAACAAAAAAATCTGTCAAATACTATTTTGTGTAAACATATCTGACTCGTTTTGTATGTAAAAATTACATTCCATGAAAAAGAAACTAGCTCGTACACTAATTCAATCACTCCAGTGCTTCTCCGTAACACAGCCGTCACAACTCACAGAGCACAAGTTCTTGTTTTATATATAGTTCTTATTTTTTATACCATGAATTGTGCCCCATCGGCAGTGATGTCGACAGCGAATAATCTATACAGCATTTTATTGCTATTATAAAAGTATCATTGTCTCTACAGGCTCATTGAAGAATCTTAGGGACAGCCACAGCTCTGTGGACATGTGTGAACTATAGTTCTACACAAGGTACTGATCCCTTTGTGAGCACCTTCACAGGAAAATGGAAGGTAGCAACGGTGGTTTGCCTCACTTTGCAGACATTTCTCCACTTTATAGGGACAAGTACTGAGAAAATTTCAATAACTTGCCAACTCAGTTGGTCTTTGTTTCCCATTAACAGATGTGAGTTATAGTATACAAGAAATGGTTTTATTTATTTTCTAATAATCTTAAATTTTACTATGATTAGTTATACATGATATTCATGTTTATCAAACTTTGTTTTTGAGAGTTTATACCTTGGCACTTTTATTTCACAGTCATATTTCCTGATTTACACGGAACTGAATAAACTGAATCTTTGGCCCCTTCCATTTGCCCAATCTCATGTGAGAAATCTTCTCTTCTCACACATCACTCCACTAATCCAGATGTTTCTGAAGTCACTGAGATCTTGAAGATGGGACAATCAGAAACAAAACAGATTTCATGATTTCCTTCTAAGATTTTCTTTACATAATGTTTTATAGCATTCTCACTTGTTGAATTTTTCTTGTCCCTAAAAGTGTTTATTTTTTATTAACAGGTATCACTCATATGTTTGCAGGCAGCATTCCACAGTAGTAACCATTTCATTGTTACTTAGTGCTATCCTTTTCCTGCTGGGTCATGAGGTGCCAAGAAGGGCCCTTTCTGCACAGTTTGAACCAAAACAGCTGACATTAAAGCCTAGATTACCGATACGCCTACCAAACGAAACCCTGACTCTCTAGAGATTTGATTTCTTTCCTTGTTTAACGATGTTCCCTAGCACCTTTTGCCACAGTCAGGGAGTATGATTCTTCCTATAGAACGACAATAGCTCTGATTGAGTAACACCGAGAAGCTTCTGACTTTGCCTTCATCTTTTACCATCATTCTTGTGGTCAAAATAATTTACCATAACTATAGACAAGAGGCCATGCTATTTGGGAACAAAAGAAGATCTTTAGACTCTTTTTGAGAGGGGGAGAGAGAGAGAGAGAGAGACAGACAGAGAGAGAGAACATGAAAGTAAAAGGGGAAGGGAATAAACAGGAATGATTAAGGTTTGTTATATACACATAAAACATGACAAAATGAAATCACTTAATCCACTAATCCCTACATGTAATATGCACTAATAAAACATGCAAAGGGCTAATTCATATTATTAAAAAGGAAATTCTGTCCCACTTCTGTCATTTTTCACCAGACTCCTAACAACTGTTTCTTGGCCTTCTGCACCTCTCTCATTTGAGAGATTCAGATATGATAGGAAAATTGTCCCACATTCCAGAGTGCAATGCCAACAACTCTGTCTATCTGGATCATACTTCAAGAAATATTTCTCTAACAAAATAGAAGTCATAAATATTAAAACTACCCAAAAAAACCCCAAAAAAGTGAATTCAGATATCATGTTAAACTTTTTGGCCTCTGAGAAAAATTATGTGTGTATTTAGAAACCTGAAATATATTCACCAACTGCCAGAAATTAGTCTGACACTAAAATTAAAACAATTACAGGCTACCACTTTATTTTGCCATATGTTAAGTAAAGCTTTTAAGAACTCAAAATTTCTAAAATAAACTACTGAAGTCCTTAAATAGTGCACAGAGTGAGAAAAGAACATTTTGCAGCATTACACACTTTTTTGGTTAAGTGTGAGGATAAAAATGAATATTCTCTGGCACTCAACTGATGGCACTTCTTTTATTTTAAAAAATGTGTTTACCCAGCAGGTTACAGCTATCATCTTTTGCTGCTGAAATCTAGGAAGAAAAAATGTTCAATGCCAAGAAGATACAGAGAATAAAGAGAATCCATGTGGGTATATTTTCAAATCTTTACAAGTATTTCTTTAACAAAAATTCAAAAGTAAGTCTCCAGTAACCTAAAGGAAAATACACTGAAAATATATTTTGGGAAACTAAAATTGTATTTCCAACTTAATGCCTGTAGAATTTTGTTTTTCAATAAACTTTTGTTAACATTTTAAAACCTTAAATCTTCTTTCTGTTAGGATATGTGTTCTTTATAAAGTCTAGATTTTATTATTTTCTTCAAATAGAAAATCTTGTTGAAAAACATTAATGTGATCTTTTGTGTGTATGAATAACTTTTATTAAAATAACACTTTCATAATGTAAAAAAGAAATGCTAGGTTTTGGGGGGTATTTTGTTTCTATTTTTGAATTCTAGATCTAGGAGACACTTTTATTATGAATCCTTATCAACAACATAGTTTTTACATTTATCACAGTTCTTACTGTAGCCTATTCAAAAATAACAGTGCTAAAAGTGCTAAAGGTACAAGAATACAGCACAGCTGATGATCTGTGTTGCATTAGAAATAAATATGATTTCAGTAGTTTAGTAACTACAAGTGTATATGAAAATTTTGCATTTTTTTCTCTTTTTAATTACTTTAAGAAGATTCCTGTTGAGGTAGAAGGATCACAAGTTTCAGCCCAACCTGAGCAACTTAATGACTTGATAAGATTCTGTCTCAAGATCAATAATCAAACATGGGCTAGAGATGTATTTGTGAGAGAGAGAGAGAGAAAGAGAAAGAGAGTGAGAGAGAGAGAGAAGAGGTAAAACACTAAACCAAACCACAGCATCATGAGTGACCAATATATGAGACGATGTATCATCTTACCAATTAAAAATGCAAAAACAAACATACATACTGGAAATTTCCCCTGCTGTTGAGGATGCAGCAAAATGAACATTCTCACACAATCCTCATAAAAGTATCACTTTCTGAACATGAAAGAATAGCTGTTGCAGCATAAGAAATGCACTCAAACTTAGTAGTTTAAGAAGAGCTCAGAGTTCTTCGGGTTGTTTGGGATGTTCTGCTAATCTGCTGGTACCTCTTGCACATTTAGGGCTCCATCTGGTATACCTGACTGACCTGGCTATGGTCCACATGGCGTGCTTACTTGGTGGAGGTGGCAGGATCTTAGGGCAGCAACTGACTCTGAACAGGTTTCAGGATTTCTGGTGCTTAGAGCCTGAGGTAACACAACGTCATTCCCAGGACATTCTACCATACAACGCAATTCGCAAAACAGAGCTCCACTTGAAAAAGTAAGGAAATACACAATGTGCATTTATTTATAGGTGAAGCACAAAAAGTTGCCTTTTTAATAGTAAACTCAAAAGCTACAAATTATTTAAATAACATATCAAGATTAAAATTGCTTATACTCTTAGATCTATCATTTCTTTCTATTTTTTAAGGTGGAGAGCACTGAGAATTGAGGCCAGAACCTTCATACTTCTTCACAGTGAGCTACATCCCCAGTGCATTTTTATTTTTGATATTGAATAGGATCTCACTAAGTCACTAACTTGCCCAAGCCAAAATCGAACTTGTGATTCTCTTGCCTCAGCTTCCCAGAGTGCTGGAATTATGAGCCTGAATCACTTGGTCCAGCTCTCTTATTTTATTTACATATATGTTATGAGTTCAAGACAATATCAGGGTCAATGAATCAGGAAAATGTGGCATATATGCGCAATGGAGTACTACTTTGGAATCAAGAGAGATAAATTGGAGTAATTTGCAGGAAAAATGATGCACTTGGAGGCCATTATGCTGTATCAGGCCCAGAAGCTTAAACGTCACCTGGTTTCTTTAATATGAGGCCCCCAGAGTATAAATAAATAAATAACAGCCAGGTGAGACTGAAAGTAGAAAACAGGGAGATGGATTTGTGGAGGGGGGAGGTGTGAGAGGGGGTGACAGGGTGGGAAGGGGGAGGGGAAGCGAAAGTGATGGAGATGCAGTACGCTGAGTACCAAATTCTTCGAGCTCAGTGTAACTTGGTTTACCAAAATATGCACAGTAATAAAAAGAATAATTTTTTGCAAAGAAGATATTGTTGGAAGGGTATTTATGATGATTATCAAAACATCAAATAATTTCATGAATAGGGTATAATTTTAACAAATTGTTATCTTCTATGATAATAATACTATAGCCTTTGAAGCGATATTTATAATATAGAAAAATTCAATACTTAATTATTAAGTTACAGGGTATAAAATATATGTTGCATAATTTCCAAAATTGTATTTCATAAGAACATCTTCATAGACTGGACACTAATTAAGAAAATTAACAGTGACTTCCTTGGAAATTAATATTATTTTGGGTTTCACCACTCTTTTATTTTATTTTACAAGGAATTTATTCATCTCTCCATTAATTCACATTTTCTCATGTTAATTTACAGTGTGGACTTTATATCCTCCAACATAAATCTTGCTTTTTAGATATGAAAACATATTAAACAACCAATTACAAAACTTGCTACACAAATACAATCCTCATATGTTCTAGAATTTAAGTAATTAAGTAGTCAGCAAAGGGAGCGTATCTGAAGGAGACCGAAGTAAATCTGGTGAGCGACAACTATCCTGTTCAAGAAAATAATATCAGAGAGCTGTCTCAATGACAATGACCTTCCAGCGCCTATCAAAAGGCTGCATAGAATAGTGTAAATGTCAAAGCACAAAGAAGACAGTCCAGACGGTAACAGGAAGAGAGAAGGATCAGAGCTAAGAAAGAAAAAATAAAATTGAAGAAGTTCATATTAGTTACAGAGTACTGATTAATGATCATGCGTGGCGCCATCCTTTGGGTGCGGCATCTAATCGTGTCCCTTGGCCCGTTGCCCGGCGCCATCTTAGGGTTCGGCTCCCCACACTCACCCTGGGCTCTCACACTGTTACAAAGAAGACTTCGTAACCTCCCTGTGGAATGCCTCTAAAATGCTTACGTCTAAACTAAAAGCTACTTTTAAGGGATACTACTTTCTGGTTTTTGGCACATCTAACATCTACCTTATTTTCAGGGCAGGACAGAGATGGCACTTTTTTTTCTTTTTTGGTGTGTGTCACTTTCTCTAGACGACTGTCTCTCGCTCTGCATGACCTTAGCCTCCTCTACTACAGAATCATCTGCAAATTTTTTCCTTATTTCCCTTTCTTTATTCCGCGTATTCCTAGAGCTCTTTGCAAGAGAACACAAAGTCTGTAACCACGTAACCCTTGTCTCGTTCCAGGAAGATTTTGATACTCATGGGATTATCCAGTAGATCTCGGTAGCGATCGTTTAGGAATTTCTTCAGTCCAGACACCTTCGTGCTTATTCCATTTCTGCTTCCGCTCTGTGCCCACACAGTAGAGCTCTTCCATCACATTGCATTTTTCCTCCGGAACTGGAAACTTCAAGCGCCAGTCTTCCAACCTCCCGGCCGCTCCTCCGCGCCCTTTCACTGCGCGAGCGTTTCCGTGGCACTGTGACCCACAGTGCGGGGCCTTCCTTCTTCTACCAGTCCCCCAGGTCCCGCATGATTTCCCTTCTTCTCTTCCCACTTGAGCCCTTTTCAAGCTCAATCAGCCCTTACTTCCCTTCATTATAAAATTCTTACAGTTTTGCTACTGAATGCAATATTGAATGCAAACTTAGTATCGGTCTTAAAATTGTTCACATGTAAGCAATTATGGAGAAAATTACAGAAACAAGTAACTTTCACAAGGATAAAGCAATAGACTTCAATCTCATCTTAGTTGTGCAAATGCCACTTGGACTCTGCTTTCTTTGAATTCCCTGCTCTGTTTCTCTCATCTCTGTCCCCTCTGACCCAACACTGTCACATTCACCACCATTCACTTCAATTTTCTAGGCAAACCGATTTCAAAAGGTGGCCCACTCTTCCCTTCTTTTAAAGATGATTAAAGAAAAATTGAATGTATACATTTATTTTTTTCCAAGAAGCTAACACATCATGCTTAAGGTCGCAGATAACATCCTACACATTTTAACATTTTCATACATTCATATGTTTAAATTATAGCATTCCTGTTTATAGCAATAGGTAGTATTAAGCGAGAAATTTATCTCATTTTTTAAAAAATAAATAATCTTTTTGTTCACTGATGCATTTTTTAAAGCATGTCATTCTGGGACTCTTGGAGACTTCTTTAAACAAGTGTGTATTTTTGACATATGTTTCACGTAGCTAAACGTCAGCTTTATACCACCACCAGAGAAATACAGAACATCTGGCAGTTCTGAAAATGATTCTTTCTTGATTTATTTAAGTATAATAAATGTATTTACATGATTGTGATTCTGAATTTTGTAGTAGTTGTCTGCAAGACAAATGGCTCTTCGCATAAGTTAAATATCTATTCATTCCCAAGCTTCAGCTGAATGACTCTTTTATCTATTTTTTCTTTTTAACTATCCTTCTAATTCATTACCTAATCGCCTAAGCTATAAAGAGGACTTTTGCTTAGATGGAGAAGCATCAGTAAAACAAATGAGGCTAGACTTTGACTGCGATATTCATTCTAGTGCCTAATCATTTATCCAGAGAAGATGGTCTCCACGGGCTTCATTTCCACCTCTGTTTCTACCCACAGATCTCACTTCTGCATTCTAGAAATATTTTGCTTGATTTCCATTTAAGTGAAAACACACTTTTTTATATGAGAGAGCTTACAAAGTTTAAAGTCATATGACATATACCTAGTTTCAAACACTAAAATGTTACCTGGACTATGTCAGTCTCTCAATTTCTCTTTAAAGATAATTGACAAATCGTTTTGGATAACTAAATAAAATAAAAACTAATACATTAACATTAAAATGAACATAGGCTGCCTTTTATGGAGTTAAAATACAAATCTATGCATTTGCATATGAAAAAATATATACATTTGTGTAAATGTATATCTACATTATATATATATAACACACACACACACACACACACAGATAACTTAAAGGGGATACTCAAGAAACAGTATTGGTTATCATTGGATACTCTATAGCAAAAACTTCAGGACATAAAGCCAAAATAAACAAATGAAGCCACCCATCCCCAGACCTGTTTCCTACCAGTTATTACTCTTTTCTACTTAACAGAAATGCTTCCAATTTTATCCTTCATTACTTCATTCCACCCATCAGAGTCCTGGGAGGAAATACAAGTAACGCAGGTGAGTTACGAAGGTAATTTGCAAAAGGGACTAGTTATAAAGATGCGTGGAAGATGAATATTCAGGAATGCTTGGCCCAGCGAAAGAAGAGGGGGAGAGAACGGGGCTGCGGTTATCATGCCCAGCATAATCGCCCTGGCTAGGACGAGCCTGTAAGCACAGCTCTGCCGCAAGTTCTCACTAACGGTACTGAACAAAGATCACTATGAAGAAAATATAAAAGTTAAAATACCCAACCAGTCAAATAAGAGGTTATATGGAGGATAAGAGGAATTTTTGGTTAGAAGTTGCTTGTCCAGACAGGTCATGCAGCAGGTGCCAGTCTAAAAGAGCCCGGAGTCTACACTGAAAAACTGCTAACCTTTCTGTCTTCATAATGCGTATTCCATAAAATCTGCAATATGTAAAAATACCTTCTGCCTCTGGCAGGCAGCAAGATGTTGCTGTGTCATATTGATTATGTTAACATTAAAAGAATGCAAGATAATTAATTTTAATTCTTATACATGCCTCTGATCTCTCTGCCTCTCTCAGTCTCTCTTTTCCTCCCCTCCACTCTCCTGTCTTTCTCTTTCTTCTCTCACCTCTTTTCCTTTCTTCTCTCTCTCTCTCTCTCTCTCTCTCTCTCTCTCTCTCTCTCTCTCTCTTCTCTCTGTCTATCTGTCTTTGTGTCTCTGTCCTCTCTGTCTGTCTCTGTCTTTCTCTCTTTCACCCCCCCCCCGCGTGTGTGTGTGTGTGTGTGTGTGTGTGTGTGTGTGTGTGTGTGTGTGTGTGTTTATACACATAAGTTCTTTTGGGTTAAAGGAGAAAAAGGCCAGGCTTAAATGAGTATGAAAACATAGTAGGAAGTTTGTAAGAGCTGGAGACAAAGAATTTTCTCGAACAAACCATAATTCCTTAAGGAGAATGAGACCAGAAGTAGAGTGTTAAGGCCCAGAAGAAAGGGGAGAAGTAGAACCCATTCTCTGTTCCTCTTTTTCTTGTGCCTGATCTTGGAAAGTTCTTGCTACATTTTGTAAATCAAGACACACGTTAGAGACAAAAGGTATAAATCTGAATGTTCTATAGAAAACCAATTATATCTTATGTAATGCTATGTAACTGAGCAACTAAGAATTTTCTTTATTTTTGTCCTATGAAAAATATCGAAGTATAATATTGAAGTATAAGTTATATGTAAGGGAGATAAGATATCTTATTGAACATTTAAAAATAACATTTGTATGCAGCCATAATTAGAGAGATACCAGTACAAATAGAGACATATTTCCCACATTAGCCACTAACAAATGTCCTCCTATTAGTCCATTGTTGACACTAAATACCCAACATCCACAACGTAGGGGAAGAAAAGCTCATTTTAGCTCATGATTTCAGAAGGCCACAGTCCACCCATAGGAGACTGGAAACAGTGGATAGACATGGTGGAAGCGGAGTTGGAGCAACTTCTCAGGACCTTGCAAAGTCTAGTCAAGCCACATTAAGCCCCAGTCCGAGAGGAAGGGCAAAAGTCGCATTTATTCTTTCAGGTTCTATCCCAGTGGTCTACCTCTTTTGGGAACAGCCTCAGTGTTTCACTCCCTCCAGGACTGAGCACATACCACATGCCACTTCACACACCCGTGTCCCACCACACCTCCATAATCCACTTCTACAGACCAAGTCCCCATGTCCTAATATAGATAATACATATCATCCAAACACATGAGACTTCTAGGGGACCTTCTAGGTCCAATCCACAGTACCAGGATAAAATATGGAGTGTGAGTAACGCTCTGTTAGCTCCATATGTAAGACAATCATAAAAGCGAGCTTTTCATTTTCAGATAAGGAATATGCTCTTTGAGCCACGTGTCCTCTTTCTTCTCTATGTGATGTATTCAACTTAATGTGCTCTGCTCAGAGGACTCAGTGTCTGGGTCCTGTCCCAACGACACAATGGAAATGAAAGATGAAGAGAAATTAATGTTTGCAATGCTCAAAATAAAAATTGATCTAGCATAAAAAAGAACAGATATCAACAAGGGAAAGTAAGAAAAAATGGCTACTTGGTCTCTAAGCATTTGTTAATGATATGAGATATTAATTAAATAAAAAGAAAATAGCCACTTGCTGATGATCAGAGCTCACATCATCACTCCTCAGCCTGCGACTCTTCGTGATAGGATGCACTGAGAGTGCAACACTTCTGTGTCATTCTTCTCAAAAGGTATTAACATGTACTCAGTCATCAGGTAACACCAAACAAAATTAAATTGATAGTGATATCCAGCCAATATTCTTCAAACATGTCGATGTCATTTTAAAAGCAAAGAAAAACTAAAGAACTCTTTCAGACAGTAGTCATAACTCCTGGATTCAAGATGTGGTGTGAGGTTTTATTTTAGTACAAAATGTTATATTGAAACAATTGAAAAACTTTGAGTATCACTGGAAATGGCTTGATTTTAGTTATCATTCCATGGGTATATAAAAGATTATTATTTTTTGGAAATATGCACTGAATTGTCCCATATAAAGAGATAAGAGCTATTATACATAAAGTGATGTGAATTATGCAGTATAGATGACCTAAAGACAGAGACAGAACAAATCCTTCACACTTGAAGAATTTTGGTAAAAGAATATCAGGAGTCTTTGTACTATGTTTGATTTTTAAATAAATCATGTCAAAATTGTAAGTTACAGGCAGAGAAATGAGGGCAAGAGAGACCAATGACAGAATAAATTTAAATATAAAGCCAGGCTTTGAAAAAAACCCTACAGAATGTGTAATAAAGCTATTTATGAGGAGTTAAAGATGTCTCTTCCTGCTATCCCATGGTAGAGGTAAATATCTCTGTTCCAGCAGAACCAAGCAAAAGAAAAGACAGCAGCCTCAGGTCAGGTCAGGTCAGGGTTGTAAGGAAAGCAAGATCTACTTAAAGGCACTTTTGGTCTCACAAAAAAGCCCCCCATTCCTCCACGGCAGGCAGGCTGCAAAATATCCCAGAAGGGACAAGACCTGTTGCACACCAGGGATAAGGAAAGTCTTTTTCTCCCAAAGGCCATTTGCATAACTATGACATCATCCACAGCCTATACAAAAATTATCAATCTAAAAATTAGTCTCCTATATTAGGTAAAATGTTTAACCACCTCAACCCTCATGTGACAGTTGCCTTGGCCAACCCAGACAATATGCCCCACAGGCTAGACTTACCCTTCCCCTGAAAGGGTGCTGCTCTCAGTGAACAGTGAGAAAGGCCGGTTTTTCAACCTAGAAAAAAAAATTTTTTTTTAATCTGAGTCAGATTTAAGTGGTTTAAAAGAAAATGGAATTTTAATCTCTCCATATTCTCATTCAAATATGAGTTTTGCTTTTGTGATGATAGGCGTCTTAACAGGAGTAAGATGATATCTATATCATTGTGGTTTTGATTGTATTTCCTTGATAATTAACGACACCAGGCAACATTTTGTGTTTGTTACCATTGTATGCTCCCTTTTAAGCAATATCTATTGAAACTCTTTGTCCTATTTTAATCAAGTTACTAGATTTTTGAAATATCCAATAGATGCTCCTTATAAAGTTTGAAAATTAGACCTTTACCAGGTAGATATTGAAAATATTTTCTCCCATAGATTGGTTTGTCATTTCCCAATTGTTTCTTTGTCATATGTTGATGAATATTTGAAGAAACAGGGATGTTTGAACAGTGCTGGTGGGAATGCAAAATGGTGCAGAGGATCCTCAGAGAAATTAAAAGGTAGACCCACCGTACAACAGCCACCACCTTCTGGAGCGTCACATCTGAAGTTTCTTCTGAAGCTCACGGCTCAACTGTGAAGCCCTGGAGGGCAACAGAAGCTTTTACCTACTCCAAAAGTCCAATGGTACAGGTAAATATTCTCATTTTACAGGAGAGGAAAAAAGAAAGAAAATAAACAAATTGAAGCAAGACTGAAATACAGCAGAGCAAGTATTAAGTTCTGACGTTCCATGAGTGGCGTCTGGGTATAGGATAGTGAGACAAGAGCTCCAAAGGGTGTAGTAGCCCTGCCTTTGTCGGGTGCTGTCAACATGGCATCTGCCTTGGGTGGCTTCCCTCACAGCCCAAGTCATTATCTCTCAGGCTTTCGACATTCTGGTCTTCTCCAATGCATAAATCTGGCTTACTACTGAAATATTTTCAAAGCGCTTTTCTTCCTATTCTAGCTCCAAGTATTTTTCATTTGTTTAGCTATGTTTTTTATTTGTTTCCTGGTGTTAATCTATCCAGTAATCACACTTTCTTTGGCCACAGCTTTACAAGTGGTTCTTTTCCAGCCAAATTTTAAGTTTCTCAAACATTATTGCCCGACATTTTGCCAGATTATCACTAAAAATAGGGCTAAAAACAGCCAGAAGTATTAATGCCCCAGTTTGAATGTGAGACTGCCTTGGCAGTTTGTATACTAGAAAAAAAAATACTGTCATTCCCAAGCTGGACTTCATACCTAATAAATTGGACTCTGTCGAGCCACATTCAGATATGACCAGTTATAACACTGGGAAGTCATGTTTAAGATGTTTTCTCACATGTTGTTTGGTGAATGGTGTTCCCTATTTTTTGCATAGACAAATTTTCCACATAGAACTTACAGTTTTATAGGTCACAAGATTGCTTTAGCTCCTAATTCAACCGGACATTGCTAAAAGAAGATAGAAAGCAAAAGGCCAGACTAAAATACCACTGGCTGCTACTTTAAATAGAAACCTATTTTGAAATGCAGGTCTGTCTACCAGTATGTTAATGAATTATGTAAGGAAACTATGTAGTTCATTGAAATATTTTTTCAGTGAAATATATTGAATAAATGTTCTAAAAATAAGAAAAATCTATGTCAGTAACTGCAACATGGTGAGCTACTCAATGCGAAAGTCTTTGATTAGCATTCTCAGAACCAGCCCAACCCCAAAAAAATGATTAGTGCTCCAATTGATGACTATATGGTTGCTGATAAATTAGGACTACTAATTCAGCTGCTGAATCAGTAGTAAATGTAGAAAGTATCCACAAGTACACACGGCTTTCAATCATTTATAAAAGTCCCTTTTTCTATATGCTGAGTAGCCTTCATTTTTCTCCTTACTAATTGCCTATTCTGAGGTATTTCATGAAAAGTGATTCTGCAAAACTTTACAAATGTTATGGGGAAATTTTACACGAAGATTTAATGTAGCTAATTCATATGAATTCATTCTGTTGTCCTTCTATTTTTATTTAAATTAGGTAAATAGACAGCAAATACATGTATATGTATATAATAATTAAGTGATTTTTGAAGACATGAAAATGTCTGTCATTCAAAATTAAACAGTACATCATTTAGAATCTACCTGATATTAATCAAATTTTAATTGAAGCCCTCTAATTTAATAAAAATATTTGTATGAAAGAAAATTTCTATTCTTAGAACTCTGGTGTTGATGGCAAAATAAGTCTCTAATTTCTGTTGGTAAGCTATTACTTTATGTTTCCTATCCAAAAAGCCATAATTCCTTCATAGCTGCATTTTCTGTAGTTAAATACTTGATCTTCAGAAGAACTTCATCTCCCTGTAGCAGAACCCCAGATTTCTATCCAGTTCCTTACTACTCTTCAGATAGAGTTACATTTCCCTCCCTTGTACATCATAAATTAAAACACAGAGCCATGACATGGACCACACGCAGCAGCAGCATTTTTAATTTACTCCTGTCTCCTACCATCTTGTTGCTGGTCCCTTCTTTCCTCATACATTTCCCAAAGTGCCTATTCGTTATCACATTGACCTCCTAGTAGAATCAGTCTCTTAGAGTCATTAAGCTGGCTAAATATTGACAACCATTGTTAGTTAATGTTGATACAGATGGGTGAGGTGGACACAAATATTATGAGTATTTAAGGAGGAAGCAATCAAACATAAAATTATTAGTCACATACACAGATTCCCTAAGCTGGAATAGACAAAAAATATGATGAATCCAGAACTCCGCATTTTAAGTCTGCTGTTACTTAATAGCAACTCAACTAGAGGAATTTATTTTTACTCGGAGCTGTTGTCTCTACCGTTCATTTTAAATCATCCAACACCTGCTTTGAAAGTCTATCACTTAAATGGAAATAGTACTTCTCATTTCTAACAATTTTATTTTGAAAAGACAAAGTGTAGCAAATTAAACCAAAATGCTTCCTTTCCTTACCATGCACTGCTGCTTTGTGGCACATATTTTCTGGAAGTTTTCTTTCTCAAACATTTCGGTTATTTTCATTAGCCTCTTAAAAGACTGAGAAGTCAATTATGCTAAATTTAAATTTCACAAATTCTTCACTCAGTGTCCTTAATTAGTTTCCTTAGTCTTCTAGTGTCTCCATGTATTCATTAGTATAGTAATTTTAAAATTCAGAGTCCTGTTTATTTAATTGCTAAAAAGTGGCAAGATAACATAGCGCATATAAAGAACTTGGCATGGTACAAAATAATAGTAAGACTAGATGGACGCAAACCAGCAGTAGAGTGAGATTTTCTCCCATTCTGCAGGCACTCAGCAACAAGGTGGAGATATGTTGAGCAAGACACCTGAATAGCTTAGCTTAGGAACAGAAAGGAGCTCCAGGAACTGAAGGAAAGAATGCAGGAAATGTCAAAAGCACAGAGAGGCAACAGAGGTGGGAGAAAGCCATAAAGAGGTGAGCATGCCTGACAGGAGGCTGTCTGGGTGTCCTCAAGCTAAGCTCTGAGGGCTGGGAGCCTCCGAGCTAAATGGCAGCTAGCCCCAGGAAGAAGATCATGGTTGCAATCTGCAAGCTCACTTTAGTGCAGTCTCTCACTAAAATAGCCTCCCAGGTGGTACATGAGAGGCTAGCCAGCCCCACCATACTAGGAGCCATTAAAAGAAGTCATAGTTTGAACTGTTCTGGGAAGCAGGCTGTGGCCAGGACACACCCTGGAAACTTTGGAGGCCCTCTTGGCTACAGCCTGGGAGGGAACCACGACGGGACACAGTTGTGGAGGAGGGAGAACAGGCTGAAGACCCCTAGAAGATCTGAAAAGCAGGCTGTGCAGAGCAGCGCCCAACCCCCAGCCCATGAGGGAAAGAAGCAAGGCTAGCAAGGAGCCATTTGCCCAGGGGGTTGGATCTCTAAGTGTCTTTGGATTGCTTGGTCCCATCTCTGTCTGTTGCCACAGAAGCAGCATAGGACCTAGTTGGCTTTTTGCTTCCCCAAACTCATATGAGCTTGAGAAAGAGTCTCAGCTTGGCCACAGGAGTAAGAGCCCTCAAGCAAGAAGAGTGTCATTGCAGAGTCCACGGCAGACTAGGTTGCTAGGTGGGTACCAGTCTCATGAGGAGATGTGCAGGAAGCACAGAGCAGGCAGGACACAATTCAGTAGTCGCTTTACCTCTCCCTTAATCGGTAGACAGTGGATGCCCAAACCGTAGGACCCAGAGAGAGACTGCTTACCCAAGTAACACAGGAAATGTCTTTGGACTTTAAACTCATCCCGATTGTTCTTTCTGCATATTTTTGGATTCATGGTTAATTTTGCTTTGGTTGTTGCTTGTCTTTGGATTTTTTTCTTTTGAGTTGTTCATATATCATTCTCTACTTTCGCATTTCTTTCTCTGGTTCTTTCTTTGAGTCACTTTTGCCTAATTAGATTTACTTTCTTCTGGTCTTCAGGTGAGGTTTTGTCATGCTTTCCTCTATCCTATCCACTTTTCTGCTTTATGTTTCATCTGCAAAGCTTACCTTGTGTCTCACTCCTCTTCCTTCCCTCGCCATTCTTATTAATGATACGTTAAGAATTAACAACTTATTGTTACAGGGCTCAGCCCTTTAGGATTTAATAACTTTTTGCTTTTTAAGTATATATAGGATACTAATGCAGATTTCTTTTCCTAGCATTTATAATAGTATACTGTTGCCTTTCAGAGATCTCTCTAATAAATTACTATGTGGCCTATATATAGATCCCTCCACTGATACTGTAGATCACATTTTAATATTGTGTGCTATGGTCATATAATTTAATTGTTTATCATGGTATTTCAACAATTATTCTTAGGTTATACCATTACTGATGATGTGTGTACTACTTTTAATTTAGCATAATAATTGGAATTTATTAAGTTAATAACTTTTAGCTAATCTGTGTAGCCTGCATCAGTAATGCAGATTTCTGATTTATTATTAATGGTGATATAATGTTGCATTAGTAGACCTTTTCACTAAATCACTATTTGGTTTATTTAGGTAGTGGTCTGCCTTTCTAACATCAAAGGTAAAATAGTTTTAATATTTCACTGGCTAGTATGACTTAATAATTGTGTTGTCTTAAATCACAGATAACTGCAGATTTCATTCATGTTGTTAAGGGTGGTATAGCAGTGGTCTTGTTTATCAATGTATGCCAATAGCTGGCTTGTCTTAGTGACACTTACATTGCTGCAATCCATTTTACTCACTGAAAACTGTTGGGAGACAGGAAGTAAGTAGGTTAGCTACTAAAAAGAACCCAAAATTTAATAGATGAGAAGATTGAAAATAGAGGCAAATGCCAAAATATAGACAAACTAACAATAACACCAAGAAAAGACGTAATGTAACTGGAGAAAATCTGCAGCAATAGAGTCATGGGAAAAGAAGGCAATAAGACAGCTACAAAAATGTCTAGCCATCCCTGCCGCTGATACCATAGGCCCTGAAATAGTGCACCCTATGGGAAAGTAAAAAATAAGTGGACGAAGCAGTCAATCAGTTCAAAGAAGACATACGTAAACAAGTGCAAGAAATGTTTAGCACGCTCAGGGAGGAACTTAACAAATAATGATCTTTCTTGGTAAAGAGTGCAATGATTTTATAGAAGATGCAAGCAAAAAGCTGGATGATGTAAGCAGAGAAATTAAAGACATGATGAAGCACTTCGGTAGTGAGGTAGAAAATCTGAAAAGATAACATGCTGAAATTCAAGATACGAACAAATTAGATGAAAGAACAGGAAGCGGGCTTGATCATTGTGAGGATAGTTTCAGACCTTCAAGACAGAGCTGGTAAATTGAGTCATATGCTCAGCATTACCCTAAAAACAAGACTAAATATGTCCGCATTAACAGCTTGTGGATGACTCAAAGAAAACCAAACTCAAAATCAGAGGCGTGAAAGAGAGAAAAAGAGGAGATATAAAGAACTTATTCACCAAAATTAGAGCAGTAAAGTCCACAAATCCAAGGAAAAAAACTATTATTGAGGTACAGGAAGTATGTAGAACACCAAATAAGCCTGAACATAAAAGAGCTTCTCTGTGACCCGCAATAGTCAAAATCTTGGAAAGTGAGCACAGAGAATACTTAAATTTGTAGGAGAAAACATAAAATAACCTGCACACATCTAAAGGTTTTTAGAAAACAATAATAATTCAAAACCAAAGCATTGGAAAGAAAAAGAAGAATCAGAGCAGGAATTAATAAAACAGAAAATTTTAAAAATTCAAATGAATGAATCAAAGAGTTGGTTCTTTGAAAGAATAAATAAGATTGACAAGCTTTTAGCCAAACAAGCAGAAGTAAAGCATAAAAACCTATTTTAATTTAATTTAATTGGAAATGAAAAGGATGAAATCACAATGGATACTGCTGAAATTCAGAGGGTCATATATAAGAAACTATTTTGAAAATATGTAACTCAATAAAAAGGAGAATTTAGGAGAGATGGATAGATACCTAGGCACCTATATGATACCAAAATCGATCCAATAAGATACAAAAACCCTGAACAAACAAGTAATAAGCAATAAAATTGAGGAAGTAATAAATTCTGTAGCTACAAAGAAAAACCCATGACCTGACAGTTTCATTACAGAATTTTACCAGGATGTCAGGGAAAGATAATACTAATGCTTCTCAAACTTTCCATGAACTTCAAAGAGAAAAATAATGTTGCCAAAAGACTTTCTGGAAGCTAGCATTATTGTAATACCTAAACCAGATAGACTTACAAAACGAAAAATGTAGGCCAATTTTCTTAATGAATATAAATGCAAAAAAAATCCTCAACAAGGTACTTGCAAACAGAATTCAATAAATCATTACAAATATCGTAAGCTATGATCACATTGGTTTCACTGCACAGATGCAAAGATGATTTAACATTTTTAAATCAATTAATATATCACATGAAGAAAAAGACAGAAATCCCATAATCAACTCAATACATGCAGTAAAGCTTTTGACAAAATCTAACTTTCATTTGTGGTTAAAAATAAACCCTGACTAACATATATATATAGAAGGATTTTACCTCAAGGTGATATAGCCATTTATGGCCAACCTATTGACAGGGTCAAGCTAAATGGAAAAAAAAATGAATCATTTTTCCTAAAATCAGAAACAAGACAAGGGTACCCTCTGCCACCACTCACCTTCAATATAATACTGAAACCTTAGCCAAAGCAATCAGGCAAGAGAATGAAATAAGGGAAATAGCTATTGGAAATACCCTTATTTGCATACAGCATGATCTTTTACAAAGAAGACCCTAAAATATCTCCCAGAAGACTTTTAGATCTGATAAGTTAAGTCAAGTTGCAAGTTACAAAATCAATACACAAAAAATAGCGTTCCTATATATAATAATAAAACACTAGGAAAAAAGGATGAGAAAAACAATCACAATCACAGAAGCCTCAAAAGAAATAAATATCTAGGAATCAATAAAACCAAGGAAGCAAAGACTCTCTGCAGTGAAACTACAGCACAGTTAAACTACATTGAAGAGGATATTAGAAAATGGAAAAAAAAAATCCCATTGCTGGGAAGGTTGAACCAGTATTGTCAACAAGATCAAACTATCAAAACTAAAATATGATTCAATTTAATTTCAAAGTGTCAACTGCATTCTTCCCGGATCTGGGGAAAACCTATGCTAAATTTTATAGGGAACCAGGAAAAAATTCAGAATACCCAAAGGAATCCTGAGACAAAAGCAGGAGGTGTCATGATGGAAGTCATCAGGATACATTACAAAGCAACAGTGAAACAAAACATATGGTACTGGCACAAAACGAACAGAATAATGGAATGGAATTGAGTATGCAGAAACAACCCTGAACAGTCTCATCTATCTGATATTTTATAAAGGAGCTAAGAGCATACCCTGAAGAAAGATAGCCTCTTTAAATATACTGCTAGGAGAACTGGTTGCCTGCATGCAAAATAAGGAAATTAGACCCATATCTTTTACCTCATACTAAAATCAAATCAAAAATAGACCAAAGACATAGATATGAACATGGAAACACTGAATTTGCAGGTGGAGAAAATGAAGACGTCAGTGTAGGCAGGAGCTTTCTCAGTTGGACTCCTATTGTGCAAGGAATAACAGCAACAGTCAACAATTTGCATTATAACAAATTAAAGTGCTTCTGTGCAGAAAAAAGAAAAAACAACATAAGGAAAAGAGAATGAAAAGAATGGTAAATAATAATAATAATAATAATCTTTTCACTTACTCCTCATACAGAGAGTTAATACCCAGAAAGCACAGAGAATTGAAAAAAAAATAGACTCCCAAAAATAAATAACCCAGTTTTAAAAACGGGAAATTGGAATGAATAGACAGTTCTCAGAAGCCTGAATGGCTAATAAGTATATTTTAAAATTCTCAGCAACGTTACTATTAGAGAAATGCAAACCAGAGCGCCATGAAGGTTCTATCTTACCCCTGTGAGAAGAGCTATTATCAAGAACTCGCACACAACAAGCAGGGGCTGGTGGCGCACCTCAGTGGTTAGAGTGCTTGCCTGGGAGGTGAAACACCCTGGGTTTGATCTCCCAGCACCACAAAATAGTTAGGCATGGTGGCTCATGCCTGTAATCCCAGCAGTAGGGGGACTGAGGCAGGAGGATTTCCACAAGTTCCAGGTCAGTATGAGCTACATAGTGAGTTTCAGGACCAGCCTGGACTAAGAATGGGACACTGTTAAAAAAAGAAAGAAAGAAAGAAAGAAAAGAAGAAAGAAAGAAAGAAAGAAAGAAAGAAAGAAAGAAAGAAAGAAGGAAAAACAAAAACCTAGTGAGGATGTAAGGTAAAAAGAATTCTTCTTCATTGCTAGTCAGAATATAAAGTGGCACAATCGTGTAGAAATCAGTAAGGAGATTCTTCAAAAAACTAGTTATACATCTTCTGGGTGTCTTTCCAAAAGAGTTAATGGCATCATACAACAGAGATGCGTGCATAACCATATTTATAGCAGTGCAACGCACAAGGGGTGAAGACTGGAAACTGCCAGTGTGTCCACTAACAGATAAATGCGTACAAAAAATTCGATATATATACACAAACATGCTTATCTGCCTTTAAGAAAGATACATTTGAGTCATATATAGGAAAATGGATGAACTTTGAGACCATCATGCTTAGCAAAATGAATGGGATGGAGAAGCTTGAATATGAAATGGTTTCTCTACTGTGAGAAACGCAGAGTATAAAAAAGTAAAAGAACCAAATCAGAAGGATGTAGGAACAGGAAGATTGATTTGTGAGGGGAGAGGGGTTGTCTGAAGGGGTGAGGGGGGAGAGGAGGGAAGGGCAGTGAAAGTGATCAAATTGTGATTTGTGGGTGTTCCAATTCTCATGTTGATTGTAACTATTGTGTATTGCAAATGCATGCTAATAAAAGCATAACTTGTTCACTAAAACCCCAAAATAACACTATTATTAAATAATTATAATAATAATCAATACTTCATTAAAAGGGCTCTAAGTGAATTTTTTCAAAAACCTGCCTCATCTTATCAGCTGTAACCCAAAGATTGTCACAGTATAATCTCACGTTCCCCCCAATTCTGATATCTCCCTTTCTCTTGGTGTCATTTCTCCTTTCTCCTCGTTTCTATAGAGCAACTTTAGTTTCTCCCTACTTGGTATCTGCCACAAATAGGACTTTGCTTAAAAGCAATCACTAATGCATTATTGCTGAACTACCACATTCCTGAGCCTAGGAATTTCATGCTTCACCCTGCTCCCCTTTTTTCCAGCGTGTCCTTAGTGGCATCTAAGTGAGCTGACCAGCCTGGAACTTCTCTCCAACTCAAATCCACACACTGCCTCACTGACTTACCAAGCTTTTAAACCTTGTGTTATTTTCATACTACTAAAATCCTGTTTTTGTCTTTCCATGGGAAAAAAAATAGAAGCCACAATCTTTTTTATAAAACCTTTTAATTCACTGCTTTTCTGTGAATTAAAACTATTAAAAACTATTTGGAATAATCTGATGAATCCTCTTTGTATGCGTGTGTGCGTGGCATTTGAACCCACCTTTTCTTAGGACATTATCCCTGTGCCCAACTCTTCTTCCATACTACTCTGCTTAAAAATTTTATGTAAATATTTTATTTTAACACATCTTCTCTTTATCTTTCTCCTTCTCCTGGCAACTCAGACGTCACCTCTTACATCTATTTCATCCTCTACTTATCATTTCATTTCACTAATCACATTTCAAGTTCAAGAGTTCAGTGTGTCTCTTCACCCATCTGTGATCTTTGCCAGGTAAAACCTCTCTCTCTCTCTCTCTCTCTCTCTCTCTCTCTCTCTCTCTCTCACACACACACACACACACACACACACACACACACACGAAAACAAACTGTAGATATAAGCACAAGATATGAACAAAAAATATGGTGAATATTTAGTTTTTAAAAATATCACAAAGAAAGACACATTGCCATTAATCCCTCTCAAAATATAACTTTCTTTTGCTTCACACACATAACTTGTCCCATCGTTCATTTCATTTCCGAAAGCAGCTCTGGAAGTCTACTTTCATAAGACTCTATAGTTGTGTTTTTATGACTGACCCGATGTCCTGAATTGACACAAAACATTTCTCTCGTGGTAATTTGTACTTTGGAGAAAAGTCAGAAATTTCATGGTGCTGGATTTGATGAGTAAAAGTAGAGGGGTGGGGACACACTGCTATATTTTGACAGATATTCCCATGAGCCTTTTGAAATAATTCAAAACACAAAGACAAGCACAACATAGCAACTACAGACACTCACAAAGAGTGATGCAAATTGTGGGTGTGTTGAAGAGAAGAATACTTAGAAGATATAAATAAAAATATGTTTTCTCTAGTAATTATTTTCGAACCTAGACATTCACTTTTTTATTTGATCATACTATGTGTAGGAAAAGAACAATACTGAGTCTGAATTTATATTTAAATAGTTCTTTTCAAACGTCCAAAAGAGAAATACTCACCATCAGAAGAATGAGAGAAAGCCTGTTCGCCTACACAGTTTGTTCAGTTCAGTTCTGCTTCCTGGAAACATTTACAATACGAGAAAGGTTAATAAGCTCCCCTGGTGGTATTCAGGGCACAGACACCTGAAGGGGGAGGAATGAATTTTTATTTCCTTCCAATCTGTTTTTCCTTTCCACTCTAATGAGACACGCCAAGGACTCCTATTATTGCAATTCACCATAATATAGATGGCGAGATGACCCTGACAAGACGCAAAGCAATGGATGTGTCTGTTTCTCAAATAATTGAAAAAAAAAACAGATCCAAACATTTTATTTATAAATGAACGCTTAGATTGTCTATACAGCAGGCTGACTAGTGAAACACTTAAGGAACAATGCCACCTGTATTTATGTATTTCTGGCCAGGTACAGCTGACAGTATAAACTCATTTTATGGGATTGCTGAAACAGCTGCAGGAAAGAGATAAAGACATTTTATCATTTTAATTTGCTATCACCTAAACATAACAGCAGTGTAACAAAATTGCCTAGGATTATTGAAAATAATCTGTCATCAAAGTTGATGGTATTTACCAAAGCAGTTTTAGTAGCAAAGTTCAGTCTGTTCTCAAGTTTGAAAAATAAAAATCTACTTCACGCCAGGTGCAAATGCCTTTGGTTCTACGTGCATTAATAAATGATACTAACATCAACCATAATAAGACCTATTTTGAATAAATAATACTATTCTTATGATTTTTTGTCCTGGAAAGGCAAACTAGAAGAAAGCATATCCAGAATTTCTGATTTACTGTAATTACCACTTAAACCTACCATTTATAGCTAGACTTAAAGCATTTTAGATATTATTTAGCAAAAATATTGTCTACTTATGCAATTCTTTGCATATATCTAAAGCATAAAACCCTTATAAACTCAATAAAGACAGAAATGTATTCCCATAGCTTTAGTATCAGTTTCAGACCATATCATTTTAATGTTGGATTTTATATCCTACAAATAACTTAAGTGGTCAGAGACAGACTATTAGTCACAACGACAAGATAAATGTTAGCTTAACTCCATCAGGGACTTACAATTGAGTAAATGGTGGAAAAGTGACTGGTTTGTCTTGTCTACTAGAGGAGAAGGGCCTTAAGTGACACAGACCTAAGGACCTAAGGCACACAGTGCTATCCCCCCTTATTTGAGAAGCTGCAGCTCTCCATTGAGAAGACTCCACTCTTCTTTCTAGGCCAAGTAATCACTTCTACACTGGAATTCCAATACTGCTTCTTGTGTGGTGGCTGTTAAACATTGTGCATAATCTGTTGTCATATTATATTTACAGAACTGAAAAAGATTTGCAGAAGAAAGTAAGCTAGAAAAGACATTGCAGGTTTGATGGTCCAGAGATGGCTTTCTGCAGACAACTGCCTCCTCTGGGAAGAAGCCGGGAATTAAGAGTATTTTCCTTCAACTCCAAAACCTCTTCAGAATCTCGCTACTGTTATACTTTTGTTCACCTCACACGCCCAGGCAGGTCTGCAAGCCGTCTGAAGCACGGGGTGGGGCTTTGCAGATTGCTGCACACTCAGCATTACACACTCAGTTGTACTTACACGCCCCACTTTGTGGAGATGCGGCTGTCAAAAGGACCAAGTTTACAACTAGAGTAAGTAGTGATGCAAACTTGTAAACCCAACACTCTGAGACTTCCAGGCAGGACTACAAGTTCAAGGCCAGCTTTGGCAATTCACTGATTCAGTAAGACCATGCAGCAAGACAAAAAATAGTCTGGGAATGTAGCATGATGTGAAGGTTCTGAGTTCTAGTCCCAGTGTAGCAAAAAGATTTTTAAAAAGAATGTTGCAAGAACACAGTATTTGAGAAATTTAACTTTGTAACACTCTGTAACTCCACAGTTACTCAGAATCATTTTAGATCGCTTAAATTTTTAAAAATAAATATTTATTGGGTCAAGTTAATAAGGTATGTACATAGCTAAAAAGTCAAATGACATTACAAATAAACATTTTCTGACAGTTAAGGTTCATTGTGTCAACTTGAGAGTTGGAGCTACCCGGAAGGTTACTAAAGCACACTGCTAGTCATATTTGGACACGGCTGGAGATGCAATCTTGCCATTGTTATCTGACCCTTTGCTTTTATGTAGTGAGTAGAGAGAGGCCTGGGATGCTTTTGAGCATTTTAAGGTCCACGGGACAGATTCCCACAACAAACTGTAAGTAATATAGATCCTTCCATGGAGACAATCACATCTTGCTTCTTAATTGCTATTTTAACACATTCCTGCATTTCTGAATCTTATGTTTGTCCCGATAGCTTCTGCATTACCACTTAAATATAGTATCTATTGGTTATAAATTGCACAAATGACAATTCACTTCTCTTTTAATATATTTTTTTTCTTTTTCTCCACCACATCCTCCTGAAAGAAGATGGTTTGTTTAGTGAAGTAGTCATTGTTCACATATTTTTTAACCTATAAAAATATTCACAGGTGAATATTTATTGAGGGTCCATTTATTTTAATTTTGTGTTATTTTCATTCACTCATGTTTCTTTGTACCTGTTTGCAGTTACTCATACCCTTTCCTACTGTCTCCAAGTACAATGCTACATGACCAATCATGTCACCTGAATTGTCTCAATTTGTTTAAAGATTTCACCCCTGAAGCCTTCATTCTTTGCTGCAAGTATGAGTTTTTCCTCTAACTCTAATGCACAGATATTATACTAGGACTAGTTTTCTCTAATCAAATCTTTGGAACTCCTTTTCTCTACCTCCTGTTTTTTCTGGAGTCTATTTTTTTCTCTTTTGCTGTTTACTCCTTTGTTATGATGTAGAATAACCATTTTCTAATAGTTGGATAAGGTTGAAAAATTAGAGAGTGATCAGGGCTCAAAAATCAAAGAACAATCAGGAAAGTTGGTTATTTTACCTTCAGTGGACCAAAGTCTTCAGACTTCCCCAACTGTGACTCATCTCTCAGTCTCAAATTGGAAATTATGTAGACACTCATTCACTCAGAAATTCTGATATGATTTTGCTGTCAGAAATCTCTAACATCCTTAAGTGAGCTGGGGGTATATCGCAGCGGTTACAGTTCCTGCCTAGCAAGCACAAAACCCTGGGTTCAGTTACAGCATCACACATGCCTGGGCTACAGAGAATCATTATGGGCTATAGGAGAAGACAGGAAGACCCTGGACTACAGAAGGAGATGTGTCTCAAAGTAAATAAATAAGTCAATGAATAATAAACAAAACCAAACAGAATAAATAAGAAAGAACTCCTCAAGTGATTCTGATGTGCAGTCAGACATCCAAATTACTGATTTAGTTATTTCTTAAATATTTTCAAATCCTTACCCTCCCCTCATTAATAATTACAGACGTAAAGGGTGCTGCCTCTTCCTCTCCATGTTTTAAACAATTAGGTCTCTCTGTTTTCCTCACTAATCGTTGAATGCTTGTTTTACGGAATCTGATAAATCAGTCATCATTTATCGCCAAATTTTATTTTTGTTTTCTTTTTGTTGTTTTCCAATTGTTCGCATAGTTTTTTATGAAAATAAGAATCCTATTTGTATTAGTAAGGAGGTTAAGCGAAAACTAGAGGTCTTTTTTTAATATTGGAGCTATCTCATATATTCTAAGTTGTTAATCTAATATATTGCCTCAGTGCAGAACTGAGATCTGAAATCCAAAGGTCCAAGGGCTTGTCCAGAGTCCTGTGGCCGTTGGAGGCAGACGTTAAAGTACCTGCCTCTGCAGCAGCTTCTAATCAGGACTTTGCGTATTCTCCATGGACTATTGGATCTACCTCGAGTCATTTTTTTACATACATGGATGGTGCATTCAGTTATATCTTTTCCACAACCAAAGGAAGTTGGCTGTTCACTATGGACACAGCAGGACGTGGACAAGGGATGCACACAACAGGAGGCAGGCTAATGTTTATTTGCAGCTTCCAATCAGTGAGGGAAGGTAAAGTGCTCAATTCATAGTGGAATTTTCGTATTAAATTTGTCATGAATATGTGGGAAATTATATACGCACATATAAATATGCCTCAATGTATGGAGTCCTGGATGCAAAATATCTCTGCCTAAATAGCCACATGTATATCTTTACTTAACTTTCAAAACAGGAAAATCTGTATCTATTGGCCATCCATATAACAACACAAAGAAAAACACAATACACAGAGATACTTTGTTCCTTTCTCTTGGGCTTGGATTGTGAGTAGTGCCTGATATCTCAAAACATCATATATCCTTCAGACACTCTATGCAGTCAGCCCACAATGGCTGAAATAAAATCTCTAAACTTCCTTTGTTTTTCTATTTTTATCAGTGTCTCTGATTTACTCAACCAATTATTGTTCCAGTCTAATTTGAATTTTTTTCCAATATTTTATTTTTTTTTTACACAGGATCTCACGCTATAGCCCACTGGTCCTATAATCACTATGTAGCCCAGACTGACCTCAAATACACAGTAATCCTCTTGCCTTTGACTCACCAAGGTTGGGTTGGGCTACAGGCATGTACTACCACCCTGACTTTCTTTTTTCCAAACTTAATGACCATATTTTTCTCATTCCTACATAAAAATACATCTCACTGTTCAATTTGAAAAAGTATACTGCCTCCCTAGCATTTACAAAACAAGGGCAGAGCTGCTAATTGCATTTACACTAATCTCTTAGACTGATATCGCTAAACAGGTGTGCTAGCATTTTTTTTCAAGACTTATAGAATATTTCAAAGTACTCAAAATGACCGGAAAACACCCAAACATGACTGCGCAAGTGAACAGAATTCTAGATTGTGCGACGCAGAGTGGCATGAGGAAGAAAGGTCATGTATCCCACCCACACAGTCTTGAAGAGTCCCGGCATACCGACATGAGTACACATTAAGATTTTCTAACCTACACGTACCTTCCTTTAACTTCAAAACAAAACATTCTGAGACTTTTATATATGTACTTAATGTTCTTAAAATAAAACTACCAGTAAACCAAGACAGGAGATGCTTGGTTTTGCTCAGACTCTCGTGAAAAGTCATTCATAGTTTTGTGAAATAATGTGTCCTTTTCAATTCCTTTAACATTATTTGAGATATTGGGACCTTTAATCCTAACATGTCAACTTCGTTGGCTGAGAAACGCCTGCCACATTAGGAAAACCCTCCTGGGTGTGCCCGAGGAGATCAGGACGGCACAACTCTTGGCAGTGTATGCAATCCCAGCCCTGTCCTCCCTAGTACCACCCCCTGTTCTGGTCATCGTCACCATGAACTAAGGTTGTTCCTCCACACCCTTTGCCATGATGCTTCTGCCATGAAGCCACATAATCATGGACTGAATCCACCAAACCTAAAGCTAAATCAAACCACTCCTAATTTCAGTACTGAGCTCAAGTATTGTGTCTCAGTGATGAGGAAGCTGTTCCATGCAGTTATCAAAACAACTTGGACATTGAGTCATATGTATTGAAGTTATATTGAATGTGTCTCTATGAGTTAGTAAAATCAACTGATTTTTGTACTTTGTTGTCTAGTATGATTTTTTCCCAATCTTATACTGATTGAGATTTTTTTAAGAAACAGACTGTGAAATTCTGTTCTGATTTTGAGTACAAGATGATTTTTGAGGGTACTTTCAGATATAATTGTGAGAGATAAAAGATACAGGCCTGGGCAAAGGGGAATAGTAAATTGAACTGTGAAGTTGTTGAAGCAGAAGATATGGCCTTACTAAGATGCTCAGAAGCCATCATATGTTAAAAAGAGAGCTACTTTTTATTTCCAGAGATGCTCTGGCCTCCCGAGTGTTGGGATTACAGCTCTTTGCCAGTTTGATAAAGAAGATATCTACTCTATATTTAGTTTCCTGACTAGTTACATAAGAATTGGATCTTGTTTTACTGATTCATTTTAGTGAAATATTTTACTGATTTATTGTAATGAAAAATAAGGTTTCTAGGTTGCCTTCTTTTCTGATAATGAGTTACATTAAAAATCAACCTTGCATGCTAATGATAAATCTCTCCGTTGGCAATAGTATGTTAAGTCTCATGATTTCACGCTTATCATTAAAATTAACTGCCTAAAAATTTAAAAACTAATGCTGTGCACATATTTATAAGGGTCATTGATCTACAGGTCTGTTTTTTTTTCAAGGTGTAGAAAAACAAGTGTTTATTTAGAAACAAAGAGCAGAGAGGTTAAAACTCCCACTACCTGGGAGAGAGTTTCAAGTGGGTTTCGCTCTATTTTCTTTTAATGGTTTCCTTGTTTTCATATCTAGATAATGCTGGCCTCACTAGAGAAAACTTGGAAGGTGGTCTCTCTTTAATTTTGCATGCGAGTTTGTATAGAATTTAAATAATTTCTTTCTTAAAGGCTTGTGAGAATTCATTAATACAGATATTTTTGGTTTTTCTTTTTCTATAAAAATATTTACCTACAAATTTCAAACTATTTTATAGATAGAGGGTTAATTTATTTATTTATTTATTTATTTATTTATTTATTTATTTATCTTGGGAAAACTCTAGCCATTTTAGCTCTTAAGGAATTTCTTCATATTATCTTAGCTGGTTATTCAGACTTTCAACTCTTTCTCCCCTACACAGAAAGTGTAGAAAACTCCTTCTGGGTCCCTGTCTGTGAGCCGCAGCCTAGACTCTCAAGGCTGTAAACTTGAATGACTCTGGGATAATAATGACAGCACTCCCATGCCTGATGGCCATTGAAATGGAAACTCTTATAGAATTTTGTCTGCTTTCTTTTGTTGCTGTTATTTCAAATAAGCAAGTTAAAAAAAGTCATAAGTTATTTCCAGATTCATCAAAAAGTAAAAGATTGATTAATGAACAAATTTAGATGGTGATACCAGCATGGCTATGTGCTTTATCAAATTAATAGGATGTACAATGATAAATAAGTATACGTATTGAATAAATGCCTTTTGATCATACCATTGTTAATTTTGACATAAAACTTATCAAGGGAGAGTAACCAGAAACATATCAATCTTATAAATTAACTTTATAAGATTATTGTTTCATGTTATTTATTCCTTTTAAAGTCCACATGTACCCCAATCTTGAGAAAGTTTATTATTTAAATTTCATAAAGTTTGTGTTTATAAGATTTTTCCTCCTTTTTTACTTTGGCCTTTGGAATCTTTTAAAAGTTATTCATTTGTCTAGTTTTCAGACTTGCAGTGAGTTTCCCTGAGTTACACGTTACATAATCAAACTCATATAAAAAATTTTAATTCTTTTATAGCTAAGTTGTAAAGTTATTTTCAGCTTAGTAGTGTCAGAAAATAGGTTCATTTAGGAAGAGATTCCAGTTTTCTGAGTTTGTCAGCCTATTATAGTATATAAAGAGTATGTGACTGAATTTTTATTGACTAAAGGACCCATATCTTTATATTTGTTCTTAAGTTACAAGAACAACTTACAGGGTTTTGAAGCCAGAAATCAGGCTCTGTGATCTGGGCATATTAGATAGTATTGATTTTGTAATAATTGTCATACAGTCCTTGTGGTGGAATGAGATCTCTAGTGGAAGGATTGCTGTGCAATTTGAGTATTCAATAATAAGACTAACCTAAATCTATAAAATATAATGTCTGCATGAGCATGTATTTGATGCAAAGTAAATGAGCAAATGATATTTGCAACTTAGCAAACTCCTAGAGTTTATTTTAGATGTGAACAAAAGTTACTTCTGTATCTTTTAGGCACTTGAGGACATTAAAATGTAATTAAAGATGTCACTGAATACAGTGTTGCAGGGAAGTTGGTCATCAATTAAAGTCGTGTTTGCAAAGATTAACTTAATGGCAACAACACTGAGCAATACTTAAAGCTCGAAATTAGAAGTCATCTTTGTTTCTCCCATTTACTCGTATAATTCCAGAGGTTTGAGTTCCCAAATAACTCCAAAATCTGCCGGTCCTCCGGTGGTGACATTCTCTCGGACTCTGTGTTGTCTGTCGCTCATCTGAGTAATTTTGATAGTATCTGTTTGTTTGCTTGTTTGTTGTTTTTTTCAGTTCTAGTATTTTCACCCCCAACTGGTTTACCCAGGGCTTCAAAGATGATCTCTAGGCTACCTTGTTCTTATAGCCTCCGATCTGCCCAAGCTCCCCAAAAAGCTGACCACTCTATCATTTCTATGTTTGTGTAACTTAATTTATTTCTGAAGTTCGGCTCTCACTGCCTGGTACTATCTGAGTTATGCCTGCCTCTCCTGCAGGGCAGCTGTGAGGTTTATCACCTCTCTGGATTCAATCAGCTCTGGGAATCAAGGATCCGGTCCAAGCCTGGCAATGGCAGGCAGCCAGCAGTTGGAGCGCTGAATTTAATTGCATCTTCAGCATCTCAGTTCGCTCCACCCGTAGAGAGCGAGCAGGGAACAAGACAGAAGCTGACGCGAGGCGCTCTTGTCACTCACTTCCTCTTCCTTCCTCAGCCAGAAGACGAGAGGGCAAAGCTCTGTGAAATTAAAGAAATCATAGTCCAGAGATTTTAAGTATGTAGACCATTCAATTATTCCTGTCTCAACAATCTTACCAGCCTGCTTTATAATGAGGAGCTATTCAGCCAAATTGAAAAGCAAAGGAAAAATGCGTTAGCGAGCTATTTCAGGAATAGGAAATTTGGAGGATGTGCTCCGTCCGGTATCTTGGGAGATAGTCTCCCAATCTCACTTATCCAAAATCATGAGGAATTTTGATGCTCAGGCCAAAATTGTGCCCATCTACATAAATTATTGTGTGTTGGCTTACAGACATCTATATGTTACAAGGCTTCCTCCAATGCCAATTAAAGTTCTCTAGAAAAAACTTGCTTTATTAAAAAAAAAAACTTTTAAAGTGCAACTAAAAACTGCATCACTGTCAATATTCTCAAGACATCAAAGTATCATTAATTGATAATTATTTCAAAAAAATGTATTATTGCTCAAGCATTTTGTTCATATCTCAACTTCAATTTAAAAGTATTTTTCCATATGCTACTATTTTATGTGAATTCTAAGCTCTTTCAGAGTTTCCATAATAATCCCATGATGGATTAAACACAATGTGAGCTTACATCTTTCCTTTTTTGACATAAATCATTTGACTAGGTCATGAAGCTAATTAATAAAGTTCCAATGAATTTTCTCTTTTGCTCATAATTTTTTTTTTCCTCTGGACAAATGCCCATGATTTGATAGCTATGTGGATGAATATGAATGCTTTTATACCTCTTGACATATGTTGCCAAGGTTTCTAGAAAACATTGTGCCAATTTATTCTGCCCCTCCAAAATGCAGTCATATGATGTTCACTGGGACTCTTCCCCTTGTGCTCTGCTCAGAAGAAGAAACGTTGACCCCTGTGGCTAAGGTATGGCTCCCGGCGCGGGGTCCAGCCAGAGGAAAATTGGCGGGAGAAACCACTCTGAGCAGATCTCCGTTGCCGGCAGCACCCCCTGTCCATTTGTTTCCACACCATGGCTCTTGGCTGCCACACAACTGTCCTTCCACTGCTGGGACTCTCCTAAGGTGCCCTCAGGGGAAGGAAAGAGTGCTCTGCAAGAAACCCTCTACCCAGTTCTCTGGGGCCCGCACATAATCATTTTCCCCACTATTTTTATTAATATACATATGTAATACGTAGTGTTTACAATGAATGTGGGTATTTCGTGCACATATATATCATAACAACTTTACAATCCCTTCCCATTTTTGACCCTCCCATGCCCTCCCTGTCCCTTCACCCGACTCCAGCTGTCACTTCATATGGTTCCAAAGCATGTCTGTGTTCTGGATTTTCCAAGTCAGAGAAACCATACAGTGTTTAACATATTAATCTTCCACACCTAAGTCATTTCACTCAAGTCACCACTCTACCTCAGCTTCCTGTTCCTCTAATGGGTTCGCAGTAGTCAGATCTTGATGCCTCTTCTCTGAATCCAACCAATCCCTTTAATGGGGTATTTACCAAAAGTTTTTTTTCTATCTTTTGCCATATCTTTGTTGTTATTCTTAAACCTGGCCTTACCCAACAGTTCATATGAGAAAATAACTACAGGCATGTAGTTCAAAAGACTAGTAAATTTGGAAAGGAAAAAAAAAAGTTAAACTTCAAATGCCTTAGCTGAATACTGGAAGGTACATATTTGTACATTCATAGGGTTATCTTTACATCAACCAGTTTTCTTAGGATAAATTTTCATCAGTGACTTAATAAGTGAAAATCTTATCTGCATATGAGTGCTCAGAATTCCAGGCCATACAGATGCCTAGTAAAAAAAATGTGGGAGACAAAATAAATAAACAAGTAAAAGGCAGGTCATTCTTCAGATTTTAGTACTTCTATGCAGTCTACCTACTCTTGTTTAAAATTTAGAGTCGTCTTATATTTGTATTATGAATTTTGAGTAAGGTTTTTAGATTTAATCAATGGGAGAGAGAGGATTCTTAACTGTGACTATTTCTTAATTGCAATCAGAGCTTTGTAATTAGAAAAATAGGTAAAGAGATTTTTTTTCTGGATTATTGTCAGTGACAGTATATTCTGGGTTTTGAGCTGGTTTAAAGACATGACTATGACTCAGCATGGATTTCTTTCTTAGATATTCATTATACTGGAATGCATTACCTCAGCAGGACAAATTTAATTATATGTCAGATTGTGCCTAGCTAAAAATGTAAGAGTATTTCTTTTCTTTCTTCCTTCCTTTGTTTCTTCCTTTCTTCTTCCTCTTCCTCTTTTCTTTTCATCCATCCTTATTAACTTGTTTTTTATATTTGGAAACCTAATTTTAAGGTAAACACTTCTTTTCCCTTTTTTGTAAAATATCATAGAATATTTTAGAATTTATGGGACAGACAATGAATTTTAGAACTGCTCAACTCCACCATTGTGCTATGAAAATGGGCGTGTTCACATTTGGCCGGCAGACTGTGGCTTGCTAATTTCTTAATTAGATCACTGAAATTACTTCTTAAAACACGCTCAAGATTTTACGTTAAGTTAAATGTGCATTTGTATTATTATGACTGGAATGAGATGAGGCCACTAGTTGGCATATGTAGCCAGGTATTGATATTTTAAGGAGCCACTAGCTAATATGCAAATGTTTTGTTGTCCGTGTGCATATTCTTCTTGTGAGCTGATGAGTTATGAGTCTTGCATATGATCCTATGTAAACTGAAAAAGAATGAACTTCCAACTTCATTCCATAGTTAAAACTACAAAAAATAACACTTAAGTTGATTCAAAATAAAACTTCATAGATTCAAATTTGAAATGTGACTTAATATAAGAAGAATTTTAGGTGGCTTGAGCATTTATTTTAGGAGATTCAGTAAGAAACTGTCTCAGCTCTCACTCTTACTATAGCACTCCTAAAAAGAAGCAGTCTATATTTAGTTTTTAACTATTGGCCATGTAAAAGGAACATCTTTCTAATGTTGTATGAGATCCAACTCAAAAGTGCTTTTATATTTGTAAATATAATTACTGAGTACTCATAATGACAAATGATCTGAGTTGAGAGGTTTCTGACTAAAAGTCAATAGCAGTCTCAACTTTTTGAATTTACAATTCAGCATCATCCACTCTGTTAATATGGTGTCATTACCATGAGTATACTATTTATGTTTCAGAAAACAAAGTTATTATCTCTGTCCTTTCAAAATAACAAGTAGCGATAGAAGACAAATTCTGGAGTGAGAAAGATCAAAGGAAGTGTCAATGTCAAAATCATTAATACATACATTTCTACAGATCAATAAACACACATATCTATGTGGCAATTCCTGCCACAAATGAAGTCAACCCCTAATCAGGAAGCACTTTCCTCTAAATAATTTTAATTCACAAAAAAATGTAGAGAGCCTGCAAACGCCATTACAAGATGGCGCCGGCATCCGGCTGGCAGATTAGTAAACAATCGCCACTGCACATGCGCCTAGGCTAAAGACCAGCCCCGGAGTCACGTCATTCGGACACGTCATATGGCCTGATTGGCCTCTGCAAATCAGGAACCAACACGCCACCCAGATGCAACTTGAAGGATATATAAACCGTGCCATTTTGGGGCTTGGGGTCTTCCTCTCATCAATGTTACAATAAACACTTGCTGCAGAAGGATCCTGGTGCCCGCGTGCGTTCTTGCTGGCGAGACGATTGCGCGGGTCACAAAAAAACCCCAAAATGTAATGATGTGCTAAGTATTCTTCAATGTAAAGTATCATGTTATCTATAAATAGGGATGTCTTAACTTCTTTCCTCCCAATTTGTGTTCTTTTAGTTTTTTAGGTTTTTTTTTCCTTGCCTGATTGCCCTGGCCAAAATCTCAAGCATTATATTGAATGGTAAGAGTGACAGTGAACACCTTTGCCTTGTTCCTGATTTTAGGATCAATGCTTTTGGTCTTTCCCTGTTTAGAATGATGTTGGAGAGCTAGTCATAGATGGCTTGCATCAGATTGAGGTAAGATCATTTTATTTCTATTTTTTCAGAATCTTTAACATAAATTGATGTCAAATTTTGTCAAGTGCTTTTTCTGAAACTATTAAGATGATGGCATGGTATTTATCTTTGTATCTGTTTATTTGGTGTATTGCATTTATAGATTTGAATATGTTGAACCATTCTTGCATTTCTGGGATGAAGCCCACTTGGTCACAGTGTACAATTTTCCTTATGATCTGTTGAGTTCTGTTGGTGAAAATCTTGTTGAGTCTTTTTGCATTCAAGTACAAAAGGAAGCAGTTTTGTTTTTTCTTTGAGCCTTTATCTCCTTTTGGTACTAAAGTTACCTAACTTCGAAAGAATGACTTTGGCAATGTGCCTTCCTTTTCATTTTATTGAAAGACTTTGCTGAGTATTGGCATTAAATCTTCCCCAGATATCTGGAAGAATTTTTACCATGCATCCATCAAATCCTGGGCTCTTCATAACTGGAAGCATTTTTATTATTTCTTCAATTTCATAGTTGGTTGTTGTTCTACTGATGTGTTTATTTTTCTTGCTTCAATTTTGGAGGTAAATATGCATTTAGAAACTCATTTCTTTATTTTACAATCTTAAATTTATTAAGGTATAAATTTTCAAATCTTTTGGCTTTTATAATGCTTATTATAGTTTCATTTTTCATTTCTATAAAATTTCCACCATAAATCTGTTAAAACTATAACAACTTCAACAAAGTAATGGATTATAAAACAAATACTCAAAAATCAATAGCACTCTTAACCATCACTAACAACAATGTGAATTAAATCAAGAAATAAACCCTGTTCACAATAGCAACAATGACATAACAAGAAATAAATCTTACCAAAGAAGTAAAAGGTCTATACAGAGAAAATTACAGAACCCTGAAGAAAGACATTGAAGAGGGCTTTAGTAAATAGGAAGACATGTCTTGTTTCTGTTGGGAAGAATGAATGTTGTCAAAATGCCCAGAGTTCCAAAACCGCTATACATATTCAATGCAATAGCAATAAAATTACCATTTGCATTCTTCAGAGAACCAGAAAGAATGACTCGAAAATTCAGGCAGAATTAGAAAAGATTTGGAATATCTAAAGCAATTCTAAGCAACAACTGAAAAGCTGGAGGAATCACAAGCCCGGACTTCAAAACATATTACAAAGCAGCACTGATTAAATCTAAACGGTACTGGTACAAGAACAGACCGGAAGATCAATGGGGCAGAACTGAGGATAAGAGACAAACTGTAGTACCTTCAGTTGCCTGATTTTCAAACAAAGATAAACCATTCATTGGAGAGAAGACAGTATCTTCAAAAAATGGTACTGGGAAAACTAAATAATTGCACACAGAAGAATGAAATTAGTCACACATTGATCACAATAAATCCAAATCAAAATGGATTGGAGAGCTGGATAGCAAAACAGAAACACTGAATCGGTTGGAAGACAAAATAGGTAAAAAGCTGAAGCTCATACGAACAGGAAAATATTTCTTGAACCAGGTGTCAACCGCAGGACAAATACCAGCAAGGGTTAAGAGGACTACAATAAAGGAAAAGCTTTCCCACCGCGAGGAAACGATCACAGGGTGAAGGGTTGGAACACAGAATGGAAGGGCATTTGACCAGCTATGCCTCAGACAGAAGGTTAATATCCAGGACATATAAAACACTCAAAAAATCTTCCCCAAATAAATGACTTCTTTGAAAAATGGGCAACTGAAATGAAAAGAAATTTCTCAGAAGAGAAAGTGCAAAAGGCCAACCAAACACATGAAAAAATGCTCGACATCACTGGTCATCAGAGAAATGCAAATTAAAACAATATTGAGATTCCACCTCACTTCAGTGAGAACGACTTTCAGTGGAATTCAAAAAACAATACTGAATGCACTTTGGGGAAAATAAATGCTTCTACACTGCCATCTGTTTCAACCATTACGGAATGAGGATTCCTCAGAAAATTGAGAATAGTAATCCCATTTGACTCTGCTGAAATGCTATTGGTCATTTTCCCAAAAGAACTGAAGTCACCTTGTCATAAATATGCATGCATAATCTATGTTTGTAGCAGCATAATTTATATTAGCTAAATCCAAGAAACACCCTACAACCCCTAACCAGAGGAATGAAGAAAAATGTAGTATTTATGCACAAAGAAATAATATGCTATCATAAAGAAAGAAAGATAAGAGGCATTTGAAAGAAAATAGGACCACTATAAGTCAATGATGCTCCAGGAAATGGACCATTGACAAGAGACTAAGGTATCGGTTGGTGTCATTCAGATAAAACCTCCATAAATAAATGAACAAAAAGACCCTGACATAAGAGAAAGAGAGAGAAAGAGAAAGAAAGAGAGAGAGAGAGAGAAGAGAGGCAATGGACTGCTAGGAAAGGAAAGAGTGAATGAGAGTGAAGACGGGAGGTACAAAGACAGAGAATGGGTAAGAGAAGGGAAAAGTGGTCAAAGTGATATAGGCAAAAGTTACTTCCCCAAGCTGTGTGTTGTCAACGTGCTATTGAATCTACATCTTGTTCATCTAAAAATAAGTAAATAAGAAAAGGATATATAGAATGGATGCAAACTAATGAAAACATAAACTATCAAAATGCCACCAGAATTTATAAAGAATTGTACCTTTTCTCCCAGGTAATAGTAGAGAATTCCCTTGCTTAAGTAGTTTCCAAGTCACATTTCTTCTGGTTCAGAGTAGCACAATTTCATACATATTACGTTTCACTTTTTAAAAAGATGTAGTGAGAAAATGAATATAAGCTGCATTGAGGAGCTATTTGCTGCCTTTGTAGAGTCATGAAGAACCTCAGAGGCAGCAATCCGGCATTCAACTGGGCTTTTTAATGACACTACAGATGCAGCTTTAAGGATCATAAAGGAGAAATCATAAAATTCTGCAGAGAAAAAACAGTACTCATATTAAGAAAAACCCAACGTCAGCTGGAATACTACTCATCTGTCCCTCCTTTAATTTCTCAGAATATATATTCACTACACCTGAGAAGCTAAATAGAATGGCATGGAAGGCAGGCTTACAGGTTGGCCTACTGGGAGGACATAGAACATTTCACACATCACAATCTTGAGTACATATCTTAAATTTACCACTGTCATCCTTACAAGGAAGAACTGAATAACACCTGCTTTGCACCTAAGTTTCCCCAAGATGTCAAGGCACCAGTCACACTTGGCTTCTCAGGACCTAGTCAGAGGGAAAGGCAAATGAAAGGCCCCGGACTCCAATGAGGAACATGGCATCCAAACTCTGAACTCTCTTCTCTTTTCTGATTTCGTTTCATATGACCTGAGTGCACAGATGTACTTTCCACCGCAGGCAAAGCAAGACAAAGAGGATGCTTTCTTTGCAACCCTAACTGCATCCTCTTGAGTCTTTCTTGCAATATTCTAGAAAAATAGTAATGCTTCAAAAATTATGCTGAGCTCTACAAAATCAATTATCATAAGCTGTTAAAGATGGTAGCAATATATTTATCCATCTAATCTCCTTCCTTTTCTAATAAAATTTTGATGTTAGGTATTGAACAGGTCTGTTCAATGTTTCCTCATCTTTGAAAGACAATGAAACTACCTTCTTCCTTGAGATCATAGGTGAATACATCCTACTGTATATTTGAATAAGAATAAGCACAAGAGTCACTATAGGACAACAGTAATAAATTTGCTTTAGGGAGCAAAGATTGTATATGAAGCATCTGTACTTTAGAAAACATGAGTAGAGATTCACATAATACAGAAAAGTCCATAACAGGGTAATATGTGACTGATCCACTAGTAACACTAAAGGGTCAATTAAGATTTTATTCAGATATGTAATGTCCTTATGACCTTGATATAGAACGACTTCCCAGAAGGACATGAAAATGTATAAAATATGAGAGGGAATTTAGAAAAACCAGCCTATTAAAACTAGCACTTCACAAAAGACAACATTAAGAATAAAATTTGTGAAAGTTCTCCTTATAATTATTATTATTATTAGTTTGAAAACATAGTAATTATATTCAACATAAGGAATTGTTATAAAACCTTAACCTATGAAACTTTTATGATGTGTATGGTATATATAGATATTTAACTGGGAGTGGAGTGGCAGAAGGCAGGGGTTTGATTTGGGATATTATCAGTACTAAAAACAATCAGAGTTGGTAAATAAGTGATTCTTGGGAGGTCTTTTCCTTGAAGATTTCATTGAGTTCTAAATGTAAAACATCACATAGCATTAGTGCATTGGCTAAGAACTCAGTCAGCTTTTAGTTCAACAGGTGAATTTTATGTCTAACTTTTATGCTCTGTAACTATACTTGCTATAATAATCTCACTTTTTTTCTGTTCCTTGTTGGGAAAGCACTCTTTAAAAATTCTGAAATAATTAAATATGCCATTATATCTATGGCTTTATGTCTGATATACTTTTGACATGTAGACTTCAGTTCATTTAATGTAGTGATTCATTTACTCAGCCTTTGACATAAGTTTAACCTAAGAAAGCGGACTAATGTAATGATAACCTAAATGTCTTTTGCACAATTGATAACAGCCAAATCTTGGAAGAAGCCAACATGCCTGAGTACAGATGAGTGGATAAAAAAGATGTGGTATATATACACAATGGAGCATTACTCTGCCATTAACAAATGACACATTTGAGTCATTTTTATAAAAATGCATGCTCCTTGAGACCATGATGATCAGAGAAATGCATCAGACCCAGAAAGCTGAATATTATGTCATTTGTCTAATACAAGAAAACCAAACCATAAATAATTGTAAGAGACATGGAAGAAAGTAAGAAGATGAACTTTGTAGTGAAGGAAAGGGAAAGGGGAGGGGGGTGTTGAGAGAGTGGAAAGGAGAAAGGGAGATAATATGAAAAAAAAGGAACCAAATGGGATGATAGTGGGAGTTGGGGGAAGGGAGAGTTGTGGGAGGGTCAAAAGGGGGGAGGGGAAAGGATTACAACTTGACACAATACACACGTACACAAAATACTAAAGTTCAATATAAACATTATATATTACATATAGATATTAATAAAATGGAGAAATTTAAAAAGAGTAAAAACAAAGACCACAGAAAAATAAATCTGCAATATTTGCATCTAGTAATGAACAAACATACAAAAATATCAAAAACTGTTCAAATCCATGGAATACAGACAACTAACACAAAGTAAAAGCCTACACATCTATGTACTAGACATGTTACTCACAAATATATATATATATATGCCCACCAAAAGGGAAAAATGAAAGAAAAGAAAAAAAAAGACAAGTCCAAGAATGTTTAAAATATAACTACCTGTAAAAACTGAAAACAGAAACTAAGCAAATGTCCATCAACTGCCTTTTTATATTTTTTCTCTAGCACTACTGAAGGTATCAGTAGACCTATTCCATAGCTACATCGTGTATATGTAATTATGAATAAAGATAATTCTATGAAAGAGTTTCACATCAGAAATCAGGGGGATAAATATCAATGCTGAGCCAATATTTCCACGGGCTTTACAGTGACATCTAATAAATTATCTAATCTATGTGAGGACTCAGAACTTCCATTTTTCAAATTGTGTGAATAAGCACTAATTTGTCCAGGCACTATGTATGGGAGGAAGCAGCATCAGTTTCAGAGTCACGCAAACTGAGTTTCTACGTCTGCTTTGGAGCAGGTAAGTGAATTGACCGGAGTCTCCTTAGAAACCCTGGGTGTCCTTTAGACAGCTGATGCAGCTCCTTAAGCTCTGAAATGAAGTGATTTCCAAGTCAGGTGATCAAGCAATGAAGCACAAACTAAAGAAGTATGAATGACATGTCATTTATAAAAGAAAAAAGTGATGAATAAAAATATGCATTATCAATATCGAATGTCACAAGAATCTCCATAAATCAAGTGTGCTCTGTGGATTAAAGGGAAAGCAATCCAACTTAAGTACATTGAGTAATTAACTTGTGGATGCACAACTTTTAAAATTACAGGTTTTAGTTAAAAATTTTTCACAAAGCAGTAATTAAAATTTGAATCGTTTTTACAGAAGTGAATACTGTAAAGGCTATTGATATTTTTCTGAGAAATATATCAAAAGAATAAAGGTCTCTGAAATTATCAAATCATTTGAAAACATTATAATGCAATGTAAAAAAATAATAATTTTTACAAGAATCCCTCTTTGTTCCAGGTCAGGTGAAGGTCAGGTAAAGATCAGATATGTCATCAAGGTGCGTCAAGGAGAGAGTATGAAAACATAGAAAAGGGAAATGAAATACATCCGTGTCACTTTATTCATGAGCTGAGACAGGAAGCGGACGACCGCGTAAAGATAGATGAGGACTAGGGCCATCCTCATGGCGTCTTTCTGAGATTACGGAAAGAACCAAGCAAGAATTCTAGGTGGTAAAGAGTGAAGCTGCCGAAAGGAATTTTCAAAACAGACTTTCAAACTATGAAGATTGAAGCAAAATGCCATTATATAACTCGGTCTAATTGTTAAATCCTATTTAAGGTCTAAAACATACTAGTGAGGGGAAAAAATGTAAGGTACGAACTTTTCTGACCACCCAAGAGCTATTTAACGGACCCCATTTTTGGTAGCACATACTTCAGCCAAAAGAGCAGTTAGTTGTCCTGGCTTTGAGATTGGATCCTATAACTACCGTGCGCTCACTCCATAAATGAACCCGATTTCTCAGAAGTGTCCCTGTTATTAGCGGCTCACAAATTGTGAAGTGGCTTATTGGAGGATTCCTGTGTCAGTTCCGTCGCTTCTAGCTTTTAGCCCTTTATAAAACTAGCTATTTCAGCTCTTTTCAAAGACTGTCTTTCTTTTCTCGGGTTTATTGGGTTTCTAGTATCTATAAGAAGTTCTTGAATTCCTGTCGTATTTTTCTCTTTCTTCCATTGTGATTGTTATAAAGGACTATAGAGAACATTCCCGTGGTGCTGAGGGAAGAAAGGTCTTCTAAACCTGTGGAGAAAATAATTTTAAAACATAAAATATCAGAATATGGGCACCTACCTTAATAATTAAATTATGGTATGTACCATTTGCATAGTGTGACAACGAAAGCTGTAGGAGTACACATTGTTAAATACACTGAAAGGCAATATCTTCATAAGAATATAAAAAGTTTTAATCAGAATGAAACCTGCAGGATCCTCAGCTACAGCAAGGGATCATTTTGTCAGCCTCAGATTTGCATAAATAGATGACGCATTAACTGAAACCTCAAGGGCTAGAAACAGCCCTGCCAAGACCAGTCAGCAGGCCGCTAGGGTGGCTGGTGCTCAGGCAAAGCCACCGATGTCTCTATTCTGAGTCTTCCTGGTAATCAGATTGGTGTTATGTGACGGAGTGTTGGCAAGGGGGATGAGGGAAGAAAGAAGGGGTGCTGCTTTTGAGCCGTACCTTAACTCCCTGCCCACGTGACCATTTCCATTTCCTGTTTACAGAGGTCATGGAGATCCCGCGCTGATGCCGTCATTACATGAAATGAGCGTGGGTCCTGAAAAGGAGCCGCCCTTCACCACACTCAGTTGTGATTTCTCCAAGAATAACACTCCTTTTGTCAGCTACTGAGATTTTATAGGCTTTTGTAGATGATAATAATTTCTTTTTTTAAAGAAAACAGAAAACTGCTGGCTCCTGGATGACTCCCCCTCCCCAGTGAATTTTTTTCCTTACATGGAGGGTATAAAGGAGACTTCTGAAGGAGATGAGATCCTAAATTTCAAACTGACACCTTGGTATTAACACTGCTGATCCACAGGCCACGCTGCCCTGAGGCCCTCTGCAAAATCCTGGGAGGGAAATGAGTGACAGAATTCTAGTAAAGATGTGCGATCTGAAAGGATGGAGCACCTGGGATGGGGGGGATGGGAAGAGTGATCGTATTCAAAGATTTTTAATCAAAGTGAGGCAGGAAATTTTTAGCTGGGAATTTAGGGATCATTGTTGCAGAATTCCTAGAGCAAGTTCGACACTAGATCCATTAAAATCTCCTGAATTGATGGAATGCAGTATTTGTTCATACGTAGGACATCTCTGACTGATAACACTTTCTTGTACTCATATCCAGAGTGAAAACTGAATAGATTCTTAAAATTCAAAGGATCACGTATTTTTAAAAGGCTGTTGTGCTGCTGAAGACTGCTTATTAACAGTCACCTTGGCCAGCAATTCTGGAAACTGAGGAGGAAGCCATAATTTCCGTAGCATTGAAGCCACTTGAAATATCACATAGGATCAGGCATGTACCAGATAACAGCATTCCCAGGAGGTGAGAGTCAGAGCTAGGCAGATGGACTGTACCCCAGAGGGGAGAGGCAGTGTCACTGGGGAGTCATTACTAAAACTAAATGGCTGAAGCCCTGTGAGTGGGTCTTCTGGGGGCAAACCACCTGCACTCAAGCCATAGCCACTTGTGATCTAGTGTTATCTAGAGCCTCCTAGTTCTAGGGCAGACCTATGTCTTGCTGGGAAGGGAGGAGCTCTGTGAACACGTCAAAAGCCCAATAGATGAGCGACACTAATTTTTTAAAGACATCGGTAGCTATGTACATATTGATACAGAAAATTCTACAGAACTGATCACAAACTGCAAGATGTGATATAGAGACTTGGACCACACTAGATCATCCCTTGTGTTGGTAAATAAGATTTTCCTGGGATGTAGCTGTGACTACACATCTATACGTGGTATAGAACTGTAGATGTGATATCTAAAATAAATATTATTTCCACAGGAAAAGTTGCTGAGATCTGCTGTAGGACATTATGAAAAAGAAACAATTGAAGTGATGAACATCTTGCATCGTGTCTACCAGAATATGGTAAAAAGTTTATGTACATACAAGTATGTAAGGTGTCTCTGGGTGACTTCAGAAGGTTATTTAAAAAACAATAGTGTGTGTTCTTTGTAGTCTTTAGTGTTTTATTGTGCCATGAAATATGAAGTGTGTGTGTGGGTGTGCATGTATAAATAACATTGTGCATGCATACCACTCCTATTCGGCTAACATAGATACCTGTGGAAAGAGCATAACTGGACTGTACTAACACAAGGTGATTAAAGTTCCATTCATCAGAGCTCTCACTACATTGAATTATGTGTACAATTGATTCAATTGATTACTCTTAGCTGACCAGCCTCACATCAAGAAAATTCATATTTAAAACCTTGTATCTTTGATAGAACTGCTTAATTGTACACTTCTGTGTACAAGTTAAGCCACCGGAAATATTCCCAGTGCCATCTCTTGATGATATCATTGGAAATTTAGTATTTCTAATATTCTTCCCCGGATAATCATTGCTTTGGTTCATTCCTGTTCCTATAACAAAACATTGTAAGACCGGATAACTTATAAACAACAGAAATGTATTTCACATTTCTACAGGCTGAGAATTCCAAGTTGAAGACACCAGTAGACTGAGTGTCTGATGAAGCTGTTCTCTGCTTGTTGCTGTTGCCCAGAAGAGGTAGAAGGAGAAAAAGGAATAAACACTGTGTCCTCACATGGCAGAAGAGATAGGACAAAGGGCAGAACAGGTTTCCAAAGTATCTCACATATGAGGATTCATCTCATTCATAAGTGTAGAGCTCTCCGACCAAATCCCCTCCCAATGTCTCTACCTCTTAACAATATCACTTGAGGGTTAAGTTTCAACACAGTAATTTTGAATGGACACAAACATTCAATTTATAGCAACTACTTTGTGTAATCTCATAAGCATCTCTAGATGCTGTCTGCATAAGACCAGGGGAAAGCTTCACCAAAGTATCTTCAGTCTAGTCCTCAAGTCTTACTGCTCAAATGCAAGTTCTGATAAGGCTGTGTCAAGCAACCAGAACTGGCCTCAGTCTACCTGTGTATCAGAAAGCCTAGGCTGGCCACACTGGAGTATAAACACTCTGATAGCTGATAATGTCGCATGGAAATATTTATTTCTTTCTCACACCAGTGTCTAACTCACATGAGGGCAATATCTATGCAGCCAGTCAGGAAACCAAAATGATAGAGGCTCTACTGTCTTGTGACTATATGATCTTGAACATGTGACAATAGTTTCTATATCAAATGACTGTGAGCTAGAGTGATACACACTGAATTTTAATTGATTAATCACAAAAATAAGAATTTACAAAACACTTCTACATTTCGTGTAATCATCAGAACTAATCATAAAGCCCTACCTAGTATTAAGAGTCAAAAAATGCTGATGAGAACAACTAGAAACCTTAATAATCCCCTTGTCCTGTTCCCCAGTGACCAGTCCTTCTCTGTGAGGAAGCATCATGCCATTTCTATTCATACTTTCCCTCTGGGGTATAGTCATGTGGGATAGTAATTTTACTATAGTGCTCTAAGGTCTATATAAACTTGTCCTAAGAGGAAAAAATGTACAACTTTACTTCAGAGATTCATGGAGGTTAATATCCAGAGCTGTTTCTCAGCGCCTGCTGAAGAATGTTAAGAACTACTCTGTCTGCCTTCTACCTCCTTAAGAATCTGATTCAAATGAGCCAGGTCAGGACAGTCTAATACATTTACACTACAACCATCTATTCAACATTCTGATTTATTCCATTTTCTTACAGCCCAAAGAGTAAGGATAATCTGAGTAATTCACCTCTTGGGCTAGCACAAGTCTTACTGTAGGAATTGTGTGAGTACAGACACCGATATTGTATCTTAACTAAGGACTTGTATGTCCCAAGATTTGCTTGAAGCACTCTGTATATACCATCTCACATAAAACTATGTAAGCGCCAGAAAAGAGACTCAAACTTTTTTAAAAACAGAGATAACAAGGGCAGGCCTGGCAACTTAGTCAACATGAATGACAGGTTTTCTCAAAGACTCATCTTATTAATGCTTCGAAATCCTGGAAAATAAAGATGCCTCCTCACCACAGAGTAGTCCTACATGGTCAGTGCTGCTCCTCAAATGTTCTCTCGCCTCATCAGCCACGCTGATGAGCCCAGTAGTGCACACGCAGGAGAGACATCTACAGGCGCGCCACGCACAGGGAACGGCTGGCCGCAGAAGAAATAGCAAGGCCCAAAGTTACAACTCCATGGCGAAAGCCCCTGCCTGCCCTTATCCATCAGCATCACCAGGGGAGCACGTGGAGAGGAGAGGAAGCACGTAAACGTGCAGACACAGCCGCCTCTCCCATGCTTTATCTCTTCTCCAAGATACTGCGATGCGTTTGAGCCTTTGCCGAAGAGTCGAGACAATGCGCTTTATGGCATTGAATCTTTAAAATGGTTGAAATTCAGCTTTTAGAATCCAGCACAAAAGATTTGGTGACTAAAAGAATTAAAAGGCTCTAAACAATTAATAAATGAACAGGCGCTACAAAAGACGTTTACAGTTTGATTATATTTGTATAAGGGCCATAACAGAAGCAAAACTAGAAACACTGTAGAGGATTCTTGTCCAGAATAGAGAAAGGGAGACCTCTGTGATTGGAGGTAGTGCGCTAGTATCTTACTTAGTCTTCATTAAAGTTACATGAGAGTGTGAGTTTGCAACAATCCATCAAACTGTACTATGGACTTGCATACAGTATATTATATTCTCTCTCAAGGTGCAGGAATGATCTTTACAGTGGTAGCATTTCTATGGTAAAACCTGTGACTGTTCACACAGAGCAGAATAAACAGCAGAGTGAGCAAATAGTTCCAATTAAAGTTTGACACCAAATAAATTTTGGCAAGATTCAGTTTGATCTCTAAACTAGTGGGAAAAGGCTTTCAATCTTATGTGTTTCTAGGTTTCAGAATTTCAAACAAGGGAGGACAGATTTATATTAGCAAAATAAATTTGGAAACCAAACAAGCAGTTGTCAAATGGTTATCCTCAATTTATAGCTGTCTGTAATGTGAGAGTTAAGCAACCATTTTAAAACAGTGCTAGAATTAACATTTATGATAGAGATGCAGAAGAAACATGACAAGGTGATTAAAACGAATTTCTTTTTGCAACAAAATTTCTGGTGGTATTTCTTTATCCTGACAGTAACAATTGGGAGGTGAGACTGGAAGTCTACAAGGAGCGACACAAAATTTTTCAAATTAACAGGCAATACAACTTACTAGAGTGCACCAAGATGCACCTCAAAACCAAGCTAGAGTGACAGATGGTGACAAGACTACCACAGAAGTAGAAGGGAGTGGGTCAGGAAATCTGTTTTGCAAAAGTCAGGTGTCAAAGGTAAGTGACAATTTAGTCACACCTGAAAATCCTGCCTATCCAGAGCTATTGATTGATGAAATCTAAAAAATAAAACGTGATTTGAAAAGACCAGAATGTGAGTTAATGAGCAACAGAGATTCAAAGATGAATAACAATGAAATAAAATTATAAATCAAAGCACGGAAAATGGCTTAAAGACAATTTAAAAACAATGAAAATCCATAGATGCATAAAAGCAGAGGTAAATGACTCTTAATATTCTTATTATGGATTTTTCTTGTTTTCAATTTTATGTATTTATGTTTTGCTGCTCTCAGAAGGTACCCAACCTCCTCTGGGGCTGGTAATTTGATAGGTTAAAACTACAGCAAAGACATTTCCTTTCTAGCTGTGGTGTGAGGAGGAATTAAGGCGGGGCTCTGCTGAGTGCTTCAGTAGGACAATTGGAGCTGGTGATCTAGAGATGAAGATGGGGAATTCCCAAAATACAGTATTTCATACAGAATGAATGAAATCAAAAAAGACATATGAGTGATAGAAACATAAACAAAATGTAGTGTTTCTAAATAAAAAATGAATCAAATCTGAAATAATCATTAAAAATAGACCCAAGAAATAATATAGGCTGTATTAAACAAAGTTACAGAAGATGAAAAGCAATTTCTAGACAGAAATCAGAACAGTTCTTGCCAGAGGGCAAGGGAAGGGTTACAGTTAGAGAGCAGAGAGAGGAAAGCGTATAAAAGAATGAGAGAAAAATGTTTAAGTTGATAAATATGTTTTTAGCACATTTACTATTATGATTATAGTTTCATGGTCATGTACATACATTGCAATTTGTTAAATTACACATTTAAATATGTGTACAATAGTCTATGATAATCTTTTTCAATAAAGTTGTTATTTGTACAAACTGCACTGAGGTAGCAAATGACGTGTATATAAGGTTATTCAGCATAAAGCATTAAGCAAGGAATTCATTGCAACGTAAATGGCTAGGATTAGGGGACTTGTGAAATTATGCTCACCCAGTGCTGTAGAGGAAAAAAAAGGAATCTGTTTATGAATGGCAACCAAAAAGTCTTCACAACATATTTTTAATAACCCTCCACATACCCCTCAAAATAAAAACACAAAAACACAGAGCTGTGTGTTTTGTATGTTTCTGTTTTGGTAAAAACATAAAGAAACATCTGTTGCATCTAGAAAGTATATGTGAAAAAGTAAACTCCTGTGATTAGCATGAACAATGAGACTTGACAGAAGAATACAAGTACTTCGTATGTTGTATACCAACTGGGCCATTTCCATCTTTGAAATACATACACGAATTTTCTTGCCAGACATTTTAAAAACTCCAGTAATAATGCTTCATACTGGTTTAAAGCTGGTCAAACTCTGGAGTCACAACTTGTTTTCTTTGGAAACCTTGCTTTAAATTCTCTATCTCGTAGTTTCCTCAAAAGTGAACCAAATACAATGTTAGCACATCCTCCCTAGGATTTTTATTACCATTAAATGAGAACCTGTCACATGGCAAACATGCAATAAGTTTGATATTGCTGCTCTTACAGATATATTAAACAAGGCTGGTTGCTAAAAAAATGTACCCAGTTAAAATTCATAAGTTATAAATTATCTTCACAAACAGATTGGTTGTTCTCAACTATTTTCTCGCAGCAACTGTCCATTGATCCAAGAGAGTAAGCCCAGGGCTTGGAGGGGCACATGCAGCGCTGCTTCACAGGAGCTCCACAGTCTGGAAAACACTCGGTCCTCTGCTTCATTCTAAAGAACCACACAATGCATTGTAATCACTAATCATGCCACTTTGAGTCAATGAATAAAGACGCGTGCTTATGTCCATTTATCTATAAAATTTGGTTATACATCAAAAGCAGTTACTCTACTCACTGACCATCCGGAAGCTCAATACCAGTTTTTTTCAGAGATGAATTTTCATCTGGTTTAAAATGTAGCAAATAAACATACACTGATTTCTCACAGAATGATTGTAAAGTACTGGTAGCATTTACATCTACCGGCTATTACATAATTTATCTTTAACCTTTTAAAACTACCTAGTGAGCTGATTAAGTGTTGCTTGTCAATCAAGGAAGAAAAGTGTTCAGAGAGTTTACATAGTTTGTCAAGGATCCAACAGCTCATTTGGTAGAAACTAGTGATATATATATATATATATAGGCACCAAAGTTATAGTTCACTGGAGTATGTAACCTCTACTTATAGCACCGTGTGGGGTTTCTTAAGGCATCAGACAAAATTCAGACTAGTGTTTTGCTCCACTGATTGCTCTATTGTGCTACATATTATTATAATTATAATAGTACAATGATGAATCACCAATGAAATTAGTGTGTATGTCAAGGATCTTCTTGGACAAAGTCATCATTGATTCTTCTACTTCTGATTGCTGTGCTAGATGCACTAAGAGCCTACTGTGTAGACTTACGAGATAAAGCTTGTCTCTTTACAAGGCTGCCACTCTCAGTGTGTATTTCATACACAAAGTTTACCAAGCATTTCTAACAAAAATATGAATGCTAAAAGACTTTTTAACTTTGCATAACGTTTTTAAAATAAGAAGTCTTAGAGCATTTTATATTTTTATTTTTTAAAAAAATAGCAAAAATAGCTTAATCTTTTCTAAATCATTCAGTTCTCAGAGACTTTGCTAACTTCTTTCTGTACATCATTTCCTTTTTTCATCCGAACAAAACCCTTCTGCGGCAGATGCTATTATCATTCTCCCTTCATGAGTGACGCTGAAGTCACCAGCACTAAGTGTGAAATTAAACTTCCCAGGACCTTCCAAGTAGTATGCGGTCAAAACTATTATTTGAACCAAAGAGCTTTGAGTTTCCATGACTGTGCTCTGTCTCTTTGCCTACAGTTTAGAAATTAGGTTGTTTCTTCTAGACAGTAATTATTTGTACCAATGAGCTTTAGTAACTGTGAAAATTCCCGGGAGATCCTTTTACCTGGGGATGTGGCAAACCTTGATTACCCTAGAGTTTTAGTTGTAGATCTCTGTGCTAGCTTTTTTCTTTTTTTGCCTCACTTCTTTGATTTCTCTTGATTTTTTTTTTATTTTCGCATTTACCCCTTTACATGTTCTGCTATGTTTTATGCATTCACTGCCAGCTGCCTTATGTCCCCTCTATAATAAATGCATACCGACTACATGCATATCAAAACAACTACTTAAGGAAAAAGAGGTTGGGCAGTGCATATAAGTGATAAAACTGTAAGTAGTAAATTATTACTTCATTGTAGTTCTATCACTCTCCTTAATTAAAACTGTGGTTTCTATAGTTAAAGGTAACTGCAAAATTATCAGCAATTCATCATAAGTTAAGGACTTAAAATTCTGGAATTCTGAAAATAGGCTTTATGTCAGTATAAACAGATGAATCCACCACCTACCAAAGTTGGTAAGGGAATCAGGATCAACTCTGAAAAAAAAAAAATAGTACTCCAGAAAAATCCTAGAACACTTTATCATGTGGGCTGCATCTTACGAGGGATGACTCATCAAGACTGCAGTATTTTAGGAAGAGTTCAGGACTATAAATCAGGTCCTCTGGAGGCATGTTCAAGTAGCCCTCAATGTGGCACCTCACATCTCAGTCACACAGCTGAGTGCAGACAATTTTCTTTCCTTCCCTTTTACAAAACAACAAAACAAAGCAATAGGCCTAGTATTTAGGTTTTACAATGGCCCTGTAGGCGTGCGGTAGTATCCCTACATTTCTCTAAATAAGAAGCTAAGTCCCAATGCACATGGGCGATTGTAGATGACACAGCTAGTGAGGCTCGGGGCTGGAGCTCACCTCCAAGCAGCTCCACCTGATTCTTTCCTGTATTTGGTGCATCCTCACTCCATATTTTCAAAACAGGGTTTTTAATTCTTATGCATATTTTATCCACTATGAATCAATTCTACAGAGCTTAATAAATTTTGAAAAGTTGCCAATTAATAGCTTTACACTCTTAAAACCACATTTTCCAAGGATAAAAACAAAGCAGAAAAATTGCCTGGAAAATTACTTCCACAAATTTGGAATTTCTTCTTTCATGAAAAGGTTGAGGACCAGACGACCCCAAGGAAAGTCACCAAAGGATTGTCCAGCAACACGTAGTCATTCTTTTCCTCTTTTTATGATAAGTTATACAGGGTGGATAGTTTTTTCCAGAGAAAAATAACTATTCTTTTTAAAGTTTATTTATTAAGTTTGTTTCAGAGAAAAGGGCTTATTGAAAGGTCTTATGTGGTGTATCAGAATAATACTATTAAAATTAGAAAATTATAAGAATGAAATTTTGTTGAGAAATATTTACCTTCTTTAAATAGACAGGGCCAGAAAACAGGGATGAGGATCATAGAAAAAAAGAGTATAAGTTACGTGGGTGCAAGTTTGTCTTGTTTGTTTCTAGAAAAAATAAATTTCAAGCTTATTTTCTTAACAGAAATAATACTAATATTTGTTTCCCAAATACAATATTAAAAACAAATTTTTTAAATTTATAATTTGGTAGAGCCAAACTAGCAAGTTGCAAGAAAAATTCGCTAACAGAAGGAATAGAATTATATTGACAATGCACACTAGCATAATAGTGTTTTCATTCGTTTGATATTTCAGTATGCTTGTGGAGATTAAAAGAAAAATAAACTTGGTAATTAAATAGTGCTGATTTTCTGGTCCAGAGAAACCAAATGCTTTTATTATTCACAATTGAAAGCCCTTGCATCTCCACAAACTGCATGCACACAATGAGGATTTATGAATTGAAGGTCAGCTTCATGTGGGGCTTACGGAGGGAAGTACAGCTGCCGCTGTTATTTCAGATCACACTGCTTGACTATGCTTGGAATATGTAAATAGACATCCCGGGATCACGAGAGGGACTAAGTAGGTGAAGAGCAAACAAAGCCGTCAGAATTAACAGTGATCTGTCTCTCTCAAATCTAAATATCAAGAGACAGTCTTACTTCCTCTCTAAGACTGAAGATGAGAAACTGCGGTTCAATGACTTGTGACCTACTGTCACTGGCTTAATATATTGTGTTAGGTGTTTTGCCCATAAATAATCTTTTCTTATAAGATATATTTCCTGAGAGAAATATATTTCTTCTTAATAATTTGAACATATATATGGTTCATTTTGAATTTTATTTTGACTCAATAAAATTCAAACACTAACAAGAATACTTCCACTTTTGATCAAGTATAAAAACAATGGTCGGTTACCATACCATGTGAAAATAGGAAATAGAGTGAGCTGTGTGAGACATTTGTTACAGGTGTTAGACCTCAAGCCTCGCGGAAAGGGAAAACAAGCCCTATGACAGTCATTGTTTATTAAGTAGAGAGAACTTCCAAGCCACAGTACAGAAAAAGAAATTCCAGAGGGGCACAGCATTTTCTGCAGATAAAGAAGATGGAGTAATGGGGATTCCAAGGCAACAAAGATTGCTGGATGGCACAAGTGCTGAGAACTGTAGGATAGAATGTTGCACAAGAGGCTTTGGGTATAATAGATATACATCAAGCTTTCTATTAATAACTGATCAACTGGTCAACATATACTGCGTAAGGAAGCTACCTTAAGTAAGGTCAGAAGGATTAGGAGAAACGTTGTTGGGAGCCTATGTTGGGCCTGAAGTTGCTTGTAGCTTTCTATGGGGTGGACATGGCATGAGTGTGTTCCTCAAAGATTGATGTGCTGAAAGGCTGGTTCCCAGAGTGGAGACTTTAAACTAGAACTTTGAAGAGGTGGTGGAGTCTTGTGGGAGGTATTTAAGTTATCAGGGCTAGCGCCTTGATAATTGAGACTAGCATCACAGAGTCAGTCAGTTCTCATGAGGATAGATTATTATAAATCAAAACCCCCAAGCGAGAGAAGGCAGAACAAGCCTTGAATTCCAGCACTATGGGAAACTGAGAAAGGAGAATTGCAAGTTGGAGTCCAGTCTCAGCAATGTAGCAAGCTTATCTCAAAACAAAAAAGAAGGAAAGACATAGTTTAGGGTGATGATTCCTGAATTCACTGCCCAGCACTGAAAAGGAAGAGGAAGAAGAAGAAAGAAGAGAGAAAAGAGGAGAGAAGAAGAGAAGAGAAGAGAAGAGAAGAGAAGAGAAGAGAAGAGAAGAGAAGAGAAGGGAGGAAGGGAAGAAAGAAGAGGAGGAGGGGCGAGAAGGAAAAGAAAGCAATGTTATGGTTCACGTCTGAAATGTCCTCCATAAACTTCATGTATTTGGGTGCTGTGGATTGTACATGCTGTTGCGGGGCGGGGCGTAGTTGGAGGGGACAGATGACAAGACTTGACCTGGAATGATGTACCCTGGTTCCGCTCTTCACTCTCAGTCTGCTTCCTGTTGCCATGAGATGAATAGATTTTCTTCCTACGAGGGCTCTGCTATAGGCTACCACCCTTGCTGATTGCTTATTCACAAAAAAAGACCTTCTAAAGCTGTAAGCTAAAATAAATCTTTACCCTTTTATGTTGCGGATATCAGGTATTCTGTTTCAACAATGTATAAGTAACTAAGAGAGCCTCTCACTTTATTGATAACTTCTGTAGATAGCTGTTGGCTGTTTCTCTTTCTGTTTCGACATGTTACGATGCAGCTGACATCAGAGGCCAAATCTTGGACATGCTGCCCATGATTGATTACGCATGAGGAACTGTCTCTGCGGATCCAAGCTCTCTGCCTTGAGGATGCACTGAGCGTATGGTGGCACTATTAGTTAAATGATTTTACCGGCTTCTATCACTCTGGGATTCATTTATTAATCTTCTGATTCTAAATAACCCATCATAGCTTACAGAATAGAGGCTGCTGAACATCATGTACTTTCAAGGACACTGATGTGCCCTCAATGACGATTGTCTTTATTCTTTGATATAACTCCAAGGGAGTTTCCTTTGGGGCTTTCCAAAGTAGAGCACAGTCAGGGAATGGCTGCCCAAGCAGGTACTAACACTCAATACTCTCATTTTCTAGAACTCTCAGCTTTCTTCCCCTGTGGTTCATAAAGGAAGCGCCAACATTGCAAAAACACTGGCTACAGTCTAGGCTGTAAATTCAGGTTTAATATTATCCAAAGTCGCAGATGTTACCGCTATTCCCATAGACTCTAGTCAACCTAAGATAGTCTCCTCAAACTACGGGACACTGAGGAGGTGGACATGTGCCAGGCAGATGACCATCACTTCAGATTAGTCACCTCCCAATGATACAAGGTTTCATCTTTAATTATACTTGTGAGTATTGTGTTTTTCTTTTTCGGTCATGTTCATGTGGCTCAGCATCATTTCATCTGCATAGCATGAAATAATTTTCAATTCTTTGATTGTAAATATTTGTTGCTTCTCCTAATTTTCCTAATAATAATAATAATAATAATAATAAAATTCCTTAGTAGTAAAGAATTTGCTATGTTAATATTCTTTAAATGATTTTTTTAACATCTACTTGCTCTTTCCCCTAAATCTTGACTCTTTAGTAAATTCTATGCTCAACTACTGTGTGACATTTTTTATACAATTGGCTGCATGACCAGTATTTTTCTCTTTTAGGTATTTGCCTCTATCAATTTTTACCTTTTAATTTTCATTATTATTTTTATTTTTATCTTTATTTCTAAAATATTCTTGTAAGAAAGCATGTATCCTTCAATTTGTAGGAGGAATATCCCTCCATCAGTTCCCTTGGAAGCATCAAACTAGTCTCAGTCAACAGCAATAAGGCCCGTTTCTTCGACACGTATCTTCCCAGTTTTCCTTGGCAGCATGGATCATGGAAAACAGGTTTCAGAGAAGATGACAGTGTAGAGAATTCTCTTGTATTTTGGAAGAGGTTGTCTTCCAGGGTAAACAGCCACAACTTTTAGAAAGGAACAGAATTTCCCCTAGGCCTTTGTTTTTAGCAAAAGGTGTTGGATTAATGAAGAGAAGTCTGAAGCTGTGGTAGCTCTTTCACGACAATATGACAATAAGCTTCGTAAGAATGAAGAAAACACTTTGTGTGTTTTGAAAAAGAGAGCAGAAACGGTGTATCCTTGACATTGGTGAACCTCTGAAACGTATCTGGGCGTCCTTATTTATAAACTTGTAAATAATGAATGTCCTTATTACTTAAGGCATTGGTGACATTTTGGTTTTTTTCAGGCAAATCAATTTCAACACATTTACCCTCAGGAAAAAAGGTAGGAAAAATATGGATAATGAGCAAGCATTATTTTGATGATGTACTTGATAAGGTAAGTGAAACCCTTTAACAAATTATTTATTCTCTTACTGAATATTTGAACTTGATCCAATTTAAATATAATGAATTTCATTCTTAGCTGAAGAACACAGGTATTCTAAAGACTGACACTGCTGAAGTAAATGAAAATTTCTAAAATTAAATAATAATAACAACTAATCTCTCTGTAGACATTGTTTCATTAGCACAAAAATCTGAATCTGGCTAGAGAAATTAATGTTCTTATCTCAAGTTCCTGAATTTAGGTACCTATTTTGCTACATCATATCAGTGGAGGAGAATATGTTAATTTTAATCTGGCTATTTTAACAAATTTATAAAGACAAGTTTTTTTGGGAGGGGTATGTGTGAGTATCTGTGAAGATTAAAACTAAGTTATATCACCAGCCCACTCGTATTTTTTTTATCTTGAGCCCAGATTTCAATGAATTACTAAATTGCTTAGTTGGGCTTGAACTTGCATCATTTTGTTTGCTTTGGACAACAATGTGACCTTATTTCCGAACCCTCTTACCCTACTAAAAAGTAATTCTCTCATAATACTGCTCACTAAATACTTACCGTAGTTTAGATTTATATTTAAAATAGTTACTTCTTTTTATCATTGCAATAATATATTAATGCTTTCACACGTTGTAGATAAAAAGTCCATTTCTAAAAGTAAGTTCAAAGTATTTGCTGCTGCCATTTTCAGAAGTGATCTCTATTATAAGTTCATGATTCTTCCAGATGTTGCTCAATTATAAATAATTCACCTATGTAAATACATATGTGTATTTTATCTAGGCCTATTTGTATAAGCATATCTTCATGGTTTGTGCTTTCCTTGCATATAAAGGATTTGTACTATATAAATCATTCTTTTTTAATTCTGTATGTCTCATTGTCCTATAGAATGTTCTATTTCGCATGCTTCACAGTTTAGTTATAAACACTGTTGGAGACCAAGGGGTTTTCTGATGTTTTATTTTATATAAACGATACTATAATACACATCCTTGTGTCGACTCTAAGTGAGTTCTAGAATAAACACAAAAAGCAGAATGTCAGAGTAATTATACTTTAATAGTATCTGCCTGCCAAAATCACTAGTTGGTTTTATTCCAATGAAGAAAGTTTATTTCTCAGTCACTCGAGATCATAATATTTTTACATTTTTTATATTCTGATACACAAAAGTAAGCATCTCAAGGTGATCTTAATGCAGAGTTTTCAGAATATAAGTGAAGTTCAGCATCTCTTCATGTCTACTGGATGCTTGTGTTTCTTCTTTCAGAAAAAAGCATGGGATGTATCTGTTGTTCTGGGTTTTAAAATTTCTCCTTGTTTGAAGAGTTCTTTATGAACACTAAATATTTACCAAAGGTATTTAGTGAACAATTGTTTTACTTAAAATGTTTTATTCAAATTCTTCTGAATTCTCTTGAAATTCTTCAATTTTTATCTTCTCAATTATCATAAAAATATAATCTAAAATAATCAACTTAGCAGTGCCTATTGTTTTTACTTTTGGTTTTATTTATTCAGACACTCTAAAAAATACAAATCATATCATTAGATACACGATAGTATTGCTGCAACTGCTGCTACACAATTGAAGACTAAATGAAGTCAAATCAGTCCCTTCTATATCACATACAAGTAACTTTGGCTAGATTTAAAGCTAGTATTTACCTGTACGTAGCAGGCCTCTGTCACATCCAACCTGCAAAGTGTCGACCTGGCTTAGGTTCTACCTAAGTAGAACCTCATCTGAAGTTCTAAAAAATGTACAGAAAACTGCTTAACACAGTTGCTTGAGAATTTGTTTACTTGCAGATCTAATAATCACATTATTTAGATACTTTAAGCATAATGTGTTTTGCCCTTACTGGGGGGAAAAACATGCAGGTGAGCACAGTGCCTCATGTCTCTATTTCTGTGAATATACGTGAGCTTTTACACAGCTCACACACAGCACAGGGGAAAATATATCTTTTAGTAAACCATTTTGCTAAAATTTTGTCTAGAGTAAGAAAATAGAACAGTAATAAAATGGTCTAAGCGGAAGGACAGAGTTGTGTAAGTTTTTTACAGTGCCATTCATTTAATAATCAGCATTAACTTCCCAGTGTATGGTGAGCAGAGACTGGATCTGTAGCTGGAGCCTGGAAACCGACCAGGTTAAAAATGTTGGGACAGGTTATTTTTTTAATGGCTTTCTATCCTGTAAAAGGCATTGATTTTCAAGAGGGTGATTATGGTTTGCCTTTTATGTGCCATTATGTCTAATTTGTTTTATGTTCCAACAGGGAAAATTATTTTCCTCCTTCAATTTGTATGACAAATATAAATGAATATTCAAGTCAAAAAACACCGGCTTAATTTGACCATCTTCTGCTTCACCATGAAAGTACACACTTTATTCAGAAGTGAGTAGAAATAATAACTGCTCTTTAAGTCATTATAATTCGTTCTTACACAAAAAGGATTCTTGGAATTAAGTTACCACCCTTATTCCAGGAAGGCGAGGGGAAAGGTGAAAGTACCTCAGAGAAGGAAACACAAGAGTCATACTTAATAACAAATGCAGAATTTAGCCTTGTTCTCGGTTAATAATTTTGATAAGGAAGGGAAAGAAAACTCAAATTGGTAGGAAAATGTAAGCAATTGTGTTTCATACAAATAAATTCAAAAAATTCTTGTTCTGATCTTAAAACAATCTTTTGTGTGCTTTTTGCTTTTCGAAACATGAAGATTTAGAGTTGTTTATTGGTGAGGAAGATGAAAAAGGGGGAGCTAGAGCTACGAAGAGTTCTTAATTTATGTTGTTTCTTCTCATAACTCAAGTTCATAAGTTCAGAAAGTCTTGGGAAAACATAAGGTTAATTATTTTATTCTAGATCAATTATAAATTCCAGAGATAAGTTTTAACAAATTCACCAACGAGTAGAATTTCCTTTCTCCTTCTGGAAATAAAACAAAGAACCCAAGCCCAAATACTACTACCACACGCCACCACACCAACAGCGCAAGGGTGTTATGCTAGAGCTCAGCTCAGGCGTTGTCCCGGGAATCTGCATCATTAGGACTGCACAGGCGTTAGAAGAGTGAAGTAAACTGAACCAGTCCTTGTGAACCTTGACAACACCAATGAGCCTAGAATCAGCCCTCATGTTCATCCAGCTGGAGAGGAGCACATACACAGAGGCCTTTTCCTCCTTTGGAACGTGAGCAGTCACCATCTCTTGGCTATTTGTGCAAGCTCATGCAACTTAAACCAGCAGAGGAACGTGGTATGTGGGAGGGGCCCCTCGGCTACCTTTGCTTTTGGGGATGGAGCCGCAAGAAGATAAGGCGGTTGCTTGTCTTGTTATGTGATGAACATACATGGAGAAGCACAGCTCTTGGTGAAAGCAGAATTGGCTCGCTTGAAACTCAGTTGCAGGATTAATGTCTTGGGCTCTCCCATACTTCCACGTCACATTACTACTCACCTTGGAGACACTATTTGTTAAACTATTAGTTTCATAGATGGTAAGATTCTTGAACTGAAAAGAGTGTAAAAATACAAAATGTTACAACTTCTCATTGGATTTCAAAGGTGCGCATTAAAATATAGCCTCTTCATCGCTAAAATGAGAATAGCACTGGGAGGACATACCTCTCCTGGCTATTTTTAAAGACAAATGGGTTAATTCACACAAAGTTCTCAGATTTGCTGTGGGTGTATGACCCGACTTAAATTGTAGCTGCTGAGTAAATGAGATTGACCTATGGATTCGAGTTATCACAAAACAAATAATTATAAGTACAATTTTTAATTGGAGTGGGAAGGCAAATTTTGAATAGATTTTCACATGTCCTTGAAATGTAACTGTTCACATAGAAGAGACTTTCTTGTTGGAAATACTTGAGACCAAATTGTAGCTGGCTCTTAAAAATAAAATGAAAGGCTAATGCTAAGAAACAAGAGACAGAGGTTTTAGAGATGACACTTAGGGTTACGGCCAACATTATGGTCAGCAAAAGGAATCAAAAATGATCCAGATATAATATACACACATGCCTGTAACCAAATGTAATTATTTTTATTGCAAATCTGCATGAGTAAAAACTTAAAAAAAAACTTTATTTTCTTACCTATCTGAATGCACTGTGAATTAATTCATGAAACTTTTAAAGTAGTAAATTCTAATATGAGGCATAGAGAATTCACAAGGTCCTGAGGCAGAAGGTTGGAGACGGTCTCCAACTGCCCACAGGGATAGAACTGAGTCACATGCAAAGGGGCTGCAGAGCGTGAAGGGGGAAGCAACAGGAGCCAGGCTGCGGTGTGGGGAGGCTCTGCGTGGCAAGAGCTAGGTGTGTCCTCACTGCTAAGCCACCGTGGCTAGAACATGATAGGAAGAAGGGACCTAAGGAGGAAAAAACAATATAAAAATACACATAACAGCCTGGCTGTGGGTGCAGGCCTGTAATCCCCACATCCTGTGAGACTGAGGCAGGAAGATTGCAACTTTGATCCCAGTTTGGGCAACTTGGCAACTCAGCAACACCCTATCTCAAAAAGTCAAAAACCAAAATGGACTACAGACGGAGGTCAATGTGTAGGCCATGAACCTCAATTCTCAATATCACAACAACTAATAAAAAATAAACAGAATAAAATGTTATGATTCATAATTTAATCTTCTACTTGAAGAATGGAAGAAGATGGCTGGAAGAATGGCTCAGCAGTTAAAGCGCATGCCTAGCAAGCACTAAGTCACGCGCTAAGTGCCCAAGTTTGATTCTCCAGCACCACAAAAGCCGGGTGTGGTGGCATGTGCCTTTAATCCCAGCACTCAAGAGGCTGAGGCAGGAGGATCGCTGTGAGTCCAAGGCCAGCCTCGGCTCCATTGTGACTTCAGGGGGCTACAGAGAGAGGCCCTGTCTCAAAAAAAAAAAAATTGGAACAAGAGGAAGGAAAATAAAAATAAATGAAATTCTGGAAGTTTCTGTTCTAAGTAAGTAGGTGATAACTAGCATAGGTTAAGATACAAAATAAAATAAAATTGTAAAGAAAGATGATTGAGATTGAGCTGTACTGACCACAGTGCTTTCCGTGCATGGTATGAAATTGTGTAAATTTCAAATGACAGCTGAAAATAGTAGTGTGAATCTCTAAAATTTAAGCATTGGAGCTGAGTGTGTACATTCGTATGAGGTAGCTGGAGTTTTGAGAGAATACATTAGGGACACAGAGGGTTAAGAGAAATTGACTATGCATCTGCATTTCGTTGTTTGATGTAGACTACAAAGTCAGCCTCTCGGGGAAGCCTGCAAATATGTATTTTAAGCTGTAGAACACCACCTGTTCTACAGCTTAAAATAGGGTTCTGAGCTCAGACTTCACAAGCTGACTCCTATCCATCACCCAATGGCTATATAGACTGAGGAAAGCAGCAAAACTTCTGTTAGGCCAAAATCTTCACCTTAAGTAAGACAAATAGTAGTGTGTCTGTTTTTGTGGATGTTACTGAGATCGTGCACGTACATGCCTGACTATGTCATAATGTTCTGAAATAAGTTGGCTTAGCTTTGTTAGGTACTGTTAGAAGCATGACTCCTTCAGAAGCGTATTATCCCTTGTTCACTTTGCCATGGCCCACAGTTGTTTATCTTGCTGAGTTCTGTGTTCTATTCATAAGTGGCAAAATTTTTACTTTAATAATCATCTGGGTGTACCGTTGGGATCAACAACACAATGCATCTTCTACTCTTCAACGAGGATAATGCCAGATCTTTCTGACTATAACTGGACCATCTTTTGGAATTGTCTCAAAAGGAATTTCTAGGGGCATTTAGGAATTTTTTCTCCATTACTTCCCAACACTCGTAAGAATAAGGGAACCAATTTTCTTGACTTTGTCAAGCTCTAGGGCTTCACAAAAGATTTTTCTGAGTAGTAGAATTTGGCAATGAAAAAATACCAGAAAGTCTTTCCAGGTTTATTGTAGCAGGATAGAGACGATGCTAGACTCCAGGTTACAGATATTTCATAAAAAGTTGTCTCAGGCACTAACATTTAATTGTACAGGCTCATAACTTCCCAAGGAAGAAATATGGACTTCAATTTTTCATTGCTCCATGTTCTCTGTCCATGAAGAGGGTTTTTCACAATTACTACTGATATTTGACAGTACAATTTATTAAGTCACCTGGATATTCTGTCACCTAGAATAGTCTTAAAATAGAGGAAAGAAAACTTTACCTTTTGCAATCAAAATGGACTAACATAAATAGAAGGATAGAATCTTATCCTACCCTCATATTCCAAATCTTAAAGTTAAAATACATATGACTTTTCTGCTGTGTCACTCCTGTGAATGCTGGAAGGTTCTATTTGCTCAACTCTGGGATCCTTCTTAAGTTCTGAACTCCTCAGAAAACTGTATTTAGACCCTTTGGTGGCATCGGGCTACTTGCCAGTTCAGATAGGACGTCTTTTAATTGGATAATTTTAGTCTGACAAGGTTCAGCTGGGGAGCAAAGTTAATGGACCTCCTTGAAGAGTCATTGCATTCATGACACATGTTTTGACTTTGATGCCCAAGAAACAATGCCCTAACGTGCCCTTCCATGATCACTGGATTTCCACGCTATTTCCACTTTATCTTCTAACTCACAGGGTAGTATCCTCACTGATCTTGACAAGGGTCCTATCAGGGAATAAACTAATAATTCTACCTCTAGTCCATAGAGAAAAATATCTTCCCTTTTCAACTGATATAGTTTTTTTATTTAACATTGTTAGCCAGCCACAATAATGACTTTCTGAAGTTTCCATTTTTTATTATTTTTGTGCTTGTTGAGGAATCTCAAGAACAATGGTTCTTTCTTCCCATTGTTTGACTAAATTGGGTTCATCTTTCTAAATATGCAGTGATTTTTCACTATGTATAGGTAGAAAACCTCAAAACGACATGATGCAGTTCTTAGTATCAGGAGTTCACAGTTTAAACCATCGAGTCCTCTGCTCTGTCCCTGAATCTTATAAGTCTGTTTTGTACCCAAGAGGCTACATCCAATTTCTCATCACATGTTCCATCCAAGAAAGCAAAAAGGGAGATGAGTCTGCCTACGTATAGATTTATCAAGAGTTGCCAGCTCCCAAGTCTCTGAGAAAATGAAATATAGATCAATTTCTAAAGAGAAGATTCCTATCCATAGTATCCTGACCCAAGAAAATGTGTGATGCCAATACTTTTATACTGATAGAGTTCTAACAGTGAATTGAATTATGTGGATCTCTTTCTTTGCTTTACATGTATAGTTAAGTCCTGTTATTCGTAAAATAAGTTGATAGCCACTCACGGGGACTCTTTTGGTCTTATCCCAAGAAAGAAGAAAAGGCAGAACAATGTTTCTTATACTTCTGCAATTTCTGTCACAGCCCATAAACTTTGGGGCACCCATGGGAAAATATTGAACATGAATATTGCATCTTATTCCTCATACAGTAGTCTCAAGTGTTATCATAAAGGAACACTATAGCTTATGAATGGTCGGGGAAATAGCCTCTGTTCATGTTATGTTTAATCCAGAGGGGGAAAATCACATCACTTTTAATCATTAAATTGATCAGTTATATAATAAAGGCACGATGTAGAAGATTTAATGTGTAATCACACACATCTCTTCAGACAAAAGGACTTTTATAAATAATAGGTAAAGGGGACTGGAAAATACAGATAAATGAGATCTGTGATACTAAAGCAAATTATTTTTCTATCTAAATTGTGATTATTATGGAAAAGGCAAGAAAATCTCTTTTTTAAAAGCAGCAGAAATATGGTATGATGTCAGGCTTGCAATTCTGTGCAGAAATACAACAGCAAATAAATGTTACTGTCTTGGTGATTACTGAACTTGTTAGAATAATAAAACCTACCATAATGGTTTTGTAGCATTTTTTAAATGTGTAAGCAAAAGTCTTCATTAATTGAAACTGAGTGCAGATTTTTTTTTTTGCTTAAATATAGTAATTTTTTGTTTCCCTGTAGCCCTTCCACAGCTGTGCACTTTTCTCTCAAATCCCACTTGTACAAGGGGTAGAGTCAGGCTGGGTTCACCCACCTGCCACCACTCCTTGTGTGTCCTGCACACACACCTGAAGACTCTGACAGGTGGGCATCTGGGTCACCAGCCTCTACCCTTCTCTTTGCAATTATCTACCAACTTTTCAGCTACTCTTCTTTTCCAAAGGTTCACCATTTTTCTGTCTCTACTAGTTGTCATTATTTTTGACAAATCCAACACTTACATAGGTTGTCAAAGCAATACCTGGATTTACATTTCCTTTGCTTCATAGCTTGTCTATTTATTTATTTTGGCTAACCAGGCAGTTTGTCAAAACAAAACACTGCACCATCTGTAATGCAGTGTATCCTGGCTCTATTTGCATGGTGTTTCCTGATCGCTGGCATGGCACCTCCCCATTCCTTCTTCTTCAGCTTGGTGCCCATAGGCTAGCACAAACACTGCCTCAGTTGTGCAGTCATCCACCATCGTCGGCCCATTCCTGAAAACTGGCAACATTGTGTTTGCTTATGTTCTGAGTCTTTCTCATGGTGGGACACTCATATATTGGGAAGGCAGAGAAGTTCCTGATATTTACAGCTCTGCACCAAGGGAGGCTGTTAGGCAGGATCACGCAAAGGGCCACACCAGGGTAGAGTTGAAAGCAAATGGGAACTGCAGTATGTCATCTGAGGAGCAATTTCTAGCTTTTGCAGGCTCTCTCTGTGTTGGCTAATTTGAATAGTTTCTGTAAGCTTTGGACCGACATAGAAGCTGTCTTTAGCTGTCTGATAGCCAACCCTAGAATGGTTAGGGCAAGTGTGTGGTAGCCGCAGGGTAGCCAAGAGTTTTTGAGAGCTAGACAAGAAAAGTGACTAGATATGTGGACTCACCTGTTTGGAAAGGGAATTTGCCAGCCTCTACTCTTAAAACTGGTGAAGACAGCACACACACATACACACACACACACACACACACACACACACACACACACGGAAGGAGGAAGAAATGGAGAAAGAGAGAGAAAGAGAGACTATGTTACACTTACATAACTATAACCTCACACGAATTTTATGCTTATAGCGAAGCAAGTGGAAAGTACAACTGGAGATGAGTCTATTAACTCCAAATTCTCTTTGTCCTACATCACTTACACAAGCAGCCCCCAACTTAAACCTCATGCTTCTCCACGGTGACTCCTCCAGTTCTCTAACCTTTGTTTTTTTCTTGCGACATACTCTTTGTACATCTGAATGGGATACACAATGGTAATTCAGTACACGTGCACGTGGCATAATAATCAAATCAGTGCAGTAAGTTCTCCTATTTCTTCAAACATAAATCATTTTTATGTGTCGAAAATTTTGCAACCTTTCTCTCTAGTCCCTTCAAACGTATATCACAGATTATTTTAACCTTTACTTACCCTACTGTGCTAATGAAGTCTCAACCTCTCTTCCACTCTGTTTTGATGCCCTTTACTGAACCTCGTTGTGTCTGCTTCCCCCGCACCTCTCCTTGTCCTAGTGACTTCTAGCACTCCATTCCACTCTTTTATAAGATGAGTTACATACACATAATTAAATGTTACTCAGCCATTAGAAAGAATGTAATTCCATCAACCTAGATAGAACCAGAGGTCATCACAGTAGGTGAAAGCAGCCAGACACAGAAACACAAATATTGCATATTCTCACTCACTCTTGAAACCAGTATTCAACCTGACACCTTTTAATGGCAAAATTCCTCAAATAAGTTTTTTTTCACTACACACTTTTTCCTTTTCTTTCCCTTTCTTTTTCCTTTAATAACTTTATTGCCCTTGTAAAGTGCTCTCGCTAAGTCACCAGAGAGTCACAGTTCACTACACAGTGCTTTCTCACCTCATTCTACTTTTAGGCCGCTTGTGAGATGGCCTTTCTCGTAGCGTGTCCCACTCCCACCTGCTTCCTACTTCACTGCTGCTAGTCTCCCTCCTGTTTCTTCGCGGACCTAGGTGGGAGGTCAAGTTGGGCTCCATCTTGGAGTTTCTTGTGTTCGTCGTCAGGCTCCCCATGTAGGTGATCTCATTCGGTGTTTTTGCTTTAAGTGGTATTGATGCTCTTGGCTAAAATTCTAAGTCTCCTTAAGACTCCTTTGATCTCCAAGCTTACAAATCCAGCTCTTTACCATCTCCATTGTCTCCCCCTCACCCCTTAACCCCCCCACACACATACGCTTTGTACTGGGGCAGAAATTGTCTGTTGCCTCTTCCCAAACCATTCTCTCTTCGTCGTAAAATAGTTTTGTGCTGGTATCATCAGTTTGAAACCAGTGAGTTTCAAGAAAGTTCAATTTATCCTCTTGTGTTAATGGAGGTAAAGCAGTTCTTACTTTGACAAATAAAAGAACCTGTGCCCACCAGCACTGGCCTGTCGTTGCAGAATTCTGGAAGAGTTAGACAAGTGGATTGCAAGCTGGAGTCCAGCCTGGGTAACTTCGTAACATGGTGACAGCCTGTTTCAAAATCAAAAATTAAAGCATGAGCCGGGGACTTAACTTAGTACAAAGGCCTTGAGCTCAATCTCCATCCAAGAGAGAAAGAGAGAGAGAAAGAATATCTGTCTCAAGACTCTCTGGAAAAACATTTTTCTGATTAATTAAAGGAAGACAATGGAAATGAAAACCTCCATATTTATCAATCCGTATTTATCATTTCTCTTTCCAAATGAGATTGTTCAATACTTGCACTACACCAGCCATCTTGGACAGGGAGGAAGGCAGAGAACATGATATAGGTAGTGTATTTATTCAGAGCCTTCTCAGGGTCATCTCACAACCACAGCACGATCTCCCTCTCAATGTGGTCTTCCTTCTAAAACTCAAATACTCTGTATTTGTGTGTATGTGTAAGTGTGTATGTGTGTGTGTGCACAAAAGAGAAAAAGGGAAAAAGCTGCTCATTCAGTTAGAGATTCTCTGATATTCTGTTAGGAATGGGCCATCTGACACAGGATCGTACACACTTGTACACTTGAATTTGGTATACCTGCCATCATCCTAGTTTTAGTTCTTTCAGAAGATTCTGAGGTTAAAAAAAAATGAACAAAAATAGTTCAATTGGAAGATGATCCTAAAAAAAAATTGGTCAGGAAGTGGAAAGTCAGACAGAGATGAAAATCACCAAATTCAAAGCATGTAACCCAGCCAATCACGCCATGGGTAAGAGGGACAAAGTTTCACGAAGAAGCTCTGGTGCACAGCATTGAACACATGCTCAGACTGATTCTAATCTGGGCATGTGGGAGCTGGTATCTGTACACCAGCCTCTGTAGGCCTTTGCTAGAGCGCTGCTGCTCAGTGCTAGTTCCCTGGCACATCTAGCCTATCCTGTATTCAAAGCAACATTCCTTGGCTTCTATGAAAATACTCTAAAATGTAAATCCTTGCATTTGGCTTTGGTACCCAAAGTCCAAAGCATATATATACAAAACCATGGCTTTTATTTAGTTATACTCTTTGCCCAGCTCATTTCTAACACTCTACATTAGGCTAACCTTGTGTTACTATTATTTCTTCAAAGAATGAGCCACTTGTGTTTTCTTTTAAAGAGAGTACAGGAAGTTACTATGACAAGCTCCGTCTCTTGCTGTTTTAGTTAATCCCAAGGTTACAACTTGTCTTTATCTCTTTCTGAATCCTGAGTTTTATGTGCCTTTGAGACTACAAAGAATGCCCTTCCTATTTGTAATTGTCATTGAACTTGCAAGCACCAATTGGTGCCCAGTGAATTGTCGAAGAACCATATATTATCCTCTATGACTCCTTACAGAAAAGTATCCTTATCTTCCCTAGATAGTCAGAGCCAATTATCCCTGGCAGTGTAGCAAATCCTTTCTTTGGCTACTGATCTCCTGGCATGAAGAGTCCAAGTTCAGTAAATAGCAGTGTGAAATGGGGACACAACTGAAGGCAAAGGGAAGTATGGATGAGGGGTACCATGCCTCCTTGGTCCCTGGACTGCTAAGATTCACCTGTTGGAAACATGGCACCCTATAATGACTGGACCTATAAAATCTACCCAGTAGATTTCCAATTAGTGACCGAATATTTCAGGGTATAATTCTCAGGCTTGCACTGTGATTGTGTTAGTTGTGTTTGTACAAGGTCATTCAATTTTCTAGAAGACTGTTAGCTTCTGTTTAATGCAATATGTGGTAGTATTTGTTTCCACACAGTGCCAGCTGGATCATATCTTCATTATCACATATTTTGTTATAACATGGACCCACCAGTCAAATAAAATATCTGCAGCATTCCATGCCAATAATCCTGATATTCTCCAATCAATCCATGGAATTGCTTGCTAAGATATTGTCAGTAGGGAAGGAAAATTCATAAAAAGAATCAACGCTACTCAAGGCCAGCCCAGGGTACGTAGTGAGTCCAGAACCAGCCTGGACTAGAAGAAGACTCTGTCTAAAAAAAAAAAAATGCTTATAGAAAGAATCACTTTCTTCTCCAAAGCAGACAATGCTGAATCGAATAATCAACTTGCTGGTAACTGACTTAATTGGTCCCCTCATTGATGGTTTGATGGTGTTAAGATTAGAACTCTGTGTCTATCTCAGCTACCGATAGCCAAAGCAAAGAGACCAATGTAACATGGCCTCCATGGAATCTTAGCCTCCATCTAGGACACGTGGCCTGTTCCACTCACGAACTGACTGTGTAAGCCCCAACATCACCAGGAATAAAAACTGGTGATGAATGTCTTATTACGTTTTCCAAACACTAAACATGCCTTGCACATATCGTACAACTTAATCAACAGTAATATCTGTGTTAGGCTTTACTGTCAAGTATTTTATATATTCCTAAAGAAATTCACTTTTATTACTAACATATAAAATGACAAAACCCAATTGCTTTTATTCTATTTCTGTTCCTGTCATTATTATATTTATTTTAGAGAATATTTTAATGAAAAGACTTAAGATAAATCCATAATATTCTAGTGTGATAAATAACTTAATCTTTCAATTCATTGTTTTCTGTAAGCATGGGTCATCCAACACATGAAGCCGTGAGTTGCTTGCTCAATCAAGTCAGCTCACCTTGCTTCATCTAAGTTTTGTCCTATAACAGATATTCATCAATGAGAAAACTAAGTTTCAGAAATATAAAAATGCTTGGCAATGCATCTAGGATATGAGAAAGTTGGTAGTCAAACTCAGAATTGCAGATTAATGTCATAAAAAAGTAACATGTTCCATTTCATTAACCACTTTTTATTGCTGGGACTAAATATTTAACACAAGTCGAAGGAGGAATCATTTACTACTGGATCAAAGCTTCACTGTATCTGAGGTAGACATCATGTCTATTTACTTTCATGAAACCTCAAGCAACGCCATGCATATCCACATGAGAAGCCAAGAAGGACCTTCTTTTCCTCAGGGACTTGTGCATCCCCTCCTGGAATCCTTGGGAAACAGTATGAAGCTATTGTGAAAGGTCAGGATTCCTGTCACAGAACAGCAAGAACTTCCTGAATAGTAAGTTACAAAAGTAAAGTAACCCCTCTGTACTGACTGAGAAGGCGCGGTGGCTCGCGTACGGTCACGCTCCTCGCGTCTCCTGCTGTACCATCTCCTTTTGCACCTGCCACATCTCAGGCATCCAAGGAATCTCTGCCTCGAGCTCTTCTTTCCTTTGCCATGTACTATGCCATAGGTCACTGTCCAGAAACACCCCACCCTGTTCTCCAGGACGATCCCTTTGTGAGACGACATGACCTACTTCACTGTAATGAAAATGCTTCGGGAGTGCTTTCTTACTGCTCAGGAAATCCTCTGTTTTTACCCACTTAATCCTCTGAATAAGGTGGTTCTCTCTGCATTTTATTCACTATCGTTTCCAGAGCTGAGCCTGGTTTTCTTCTTCTTCAGTAGGAAAATGTAGTTTCCGTTACCCTACGATGTCTTCGGTCCTGTATTGTCTGCCAGTCAAGTGACTGGGGCTGCCCTGTGGGGATTAGTTTTCAAGGATGGTAAGAGAAGCTCATTAAATATGATAAAATCACTTAACCTTTTTCAGCTTATTCTAATTTAAGTGATAGGAAATCACACTCTTTTATGAGTATCTTCTCTTCTCTTGTATGAGATTTAGCAAGAAAATCAGTATAACTAAATGTTTTTTTGCATTTCAAAAACAGAAATGCCAGAGAAGACCCATGATACACTGGAATGAATTCAGTTAAACAAAGAGGAGGTTTATGTTCCTTTTGATACTAACAAGATGTCATTCAAATACCAATCAGGAGAAACAAAAAGAAGGAACTTTTATGATGCCTCCAAGAGACCTTGACACAAGAAATAGCATACAAATTTCAAACTGTATTTTATAGCTTACGTTTCCTGTGCTGCCTTGACATCTTTGAACTCCACACAACCCAAAGGTCTCTCGCTCCTTTACTCCAGCCAGATGTACTGCCCGTCCAGGGGAAGAAGGTTCCTACCTGACTAGATGGCTATACTTGCTCTACCAGAACCTCAAACTTTCTTCAAATCCCCAAAACATTCCCATAAGCCAGTCACATCTTCCCACAGAAACCAAGGAGCGTCTAACCCTTGTGACTATGAAACCTGCCTCCTACCGTGCTTGTTGGTTCACTCTGCCCTCCAGAGAAAAGTCCACGTGCCCCTGCAGGGCCTGTGGTCTCTTTCTTCTGAGGGGTGTGAGTCACATGACTAATACACTCCTGCAATCTCAGCAGCCTGATCCTGGATATCATGTGTTCAGCCCAGATGGATTATTCAGGCCGGGCGCCTCTCCCTCACCTACAGAGGAAAGTAGATAAGTAAAGCACAAGCCCAAGTGTGGTATGACAGAGACACACATTTTTCAAGAGAATTTTTAATCTTTTGAATGAAGAGATTAGCTTGTCACTGTCACTCAAAAACAACTAGACAAGTTGTATACATGAACATCAAGTACTATTGTAGAATGTAACTGCAGCCTTTGTCAGGAACACATTAAAGGGACTAAGAGTTATCAACCAAGTGAGAGATGGGTACTGAAACAACAGAAAATAACCAAACAAATAAGCAAAAGGCATTGGTAGACCACTGCAAAGACAGGTCAAGAATTGAAGGCAGAATAACCAAAACCTTTCGAGGTAAGCTCACGGTCCAAAAACAGTCAACAAGGCATGCACGTGGTGAGTGTATGCGCACTTTCAAATTAGATGTTTGTTTTTTGTCTTGTGAACTGTACATATGTTTAAACACTAGTTTTATGTCCAGTAATTTTACTTACCCGTTTTATTTTTTCTAATAGTTGGAAGGAATTTGCTAGGTTAACAATATCAGGAATGTATCCGGGTTTTCTGCATTTGATGTTATCAATCTTGTTGGCTCATTGTTCATATGTGTTCCTCAGATTTTATTCTCTCACTTAATAGAGATGTCCAGTACGTCGAGAAAGATTTAGATAAGCAACGGTAGCACATCCCTTTATTCTGACATTCGCGAGAACGCTTCCAAGCCTTCCTGATTTAGATACATGTCAAATATTCTTTCTTAAACATTCAGCATTATACCTAGTGATGCAAAAATAGAAATGTTCTTGCAATCATATTAAATCATTTAATATATTTTATTACTAATTTTCCCTTCATAGAGATCGAGTTGGATTTTATTATATGTAATTTTGACATCTCTTGAATTAATTGTGTGGTTTCCAGTTTTGGCTTCTTCTTAGAAGGACATACTAGCTTGGCTTTTATTTATATTACCATTTATAAGAAATACAATAAATATAATAATATAAACTTTAAGAAGCCTGGTCCTGTAGTTGTTCTCAGATTGTACATCAAGTGGTATTACTGCACAAACATGCAATCCAGAGAAAAGAAAATGGGCAATAAACTCCGGTGTCCTTTAGTGCATGAGTTCCATAATGTTTCATTTTGCCTACAAAAGAGTGATTCTTTTGGAAAACTGGGCTCAAATCTCAACCATATGTCCCCCGGAGGCACATTTAATAAGAGCACAGTTTCACTTCTGTGAAATTAGCATTGCTTTCTTTTTCCCGAGGGGGAAATATTTTGATGCCTATATTTTGTCCTGATTATGAATTGCATAATATATCCACATATGTTTACATTTTAAATTCTTTGCTCTGTTCCATGATTTTTTAGAACTTGATGTTTTGGAGCAATTACTCTGATGTAAACCCATAAGCTCTCTAAAGACACAAACAGCATCTGTAGCACCTCCAGGGCTTTCTGAGCATAGTGCTTGGTATATAGAATATGTGCAATAAATACTTAATTGTTTTCACTTGAGTTGTTTTGAAACAGGGATTTTTATTACGGAGCTTACATGGACATATCTTTAGAAAACAATTTCTAGACGACCTATGAGGCAAAGTTTAATAGCAACACACACATCAGTCCCAAAGAACTGGGCATGAAACAGAGTCCTCTTGTGTTGTGGAGCCTGCCCTAGCTCGTCTGGATGCGTGCAAGAGAGCCCAGCTAAGAAAAGCAGGCACCCCAATCCCTATTTAAAGAAAACCACTAACATTTGAGGGCATAACTCAGTGGTAGAGCACTTGCCTGGCATGAAGAGAACTCCGGGTGCAACATAAATAAGAGTTAAAAGAAGATTTCCTTGCTTCTCCCGGGTGAATGAACTAAGTAAATCGTTGCACGTCACTGAGATTGTGTGATTGTGTGCTACACGGCATTGTTGCAGCAATAGCAAAGTGATGCATGTATCACTGCTTAATTTCGGCTCTGCAAAATGTCTGGGTACCAAATTCATCTTTTGGCTCATAAAAAGTATTACATGATTTTAGTGTCATAAGTATACCTTCTATTTATTTATAAGGGATGTGGAAAGAGTTAAGGCATATATTCCTTTTTTAAAGAACACTTTATGTAATACTATTTGATTACAAAATGGTGAACAAAATATTTCCTAAATTTATATCTGGAAGGATTTTTGTGACTTTTATAATGGCACATTACCTTATCATATATGGGTGTGTACATGGTTACAATCTAATTCTTACATGAGTCTCCAATCTACCTTGAATCTATTCTCTCTGTATTCTCACTGTGATATCTTAATATATGTCATAATTATTTCTTACCTGTGGCTTTTAAAAGTCTCCCCATAGCCAATCTTGTCCTCTTCTAAGTGCTACTAAATAACTCATTCAAGAATATTAATTAATCGATGAAATTTCGTTCAGTTATGCAGCAGTGAATAAATACAAAATTTCCTACTGCCGCGGAGTAAACACTAATGAAAAGAGGCAGACAGTAAACAATATAAATAAATAAAATGAAAGATTTCAGTGCAAAGAGTATAATGGGAAATATGGAATATTGAATGTTACTATATAATTTTTAAAAGGAAGGTCAGGGTAGCCTTTCCAAGAAAAAATAATAAACATATGGAAGTCCACTACATTGGATGTGGGAATCCACTATGTTGACATTTGAGGAACAGCATCTCAAGGAAGTGAGAATTACCACATGTGAATAATTCTTGAGTGAACAGAGAGCTCAAGGAAAATCAGTTTCATTTATCTGGAGAGAAGCAAGCTAGAAATTTAATAGTGAGAGCTGAATCTAACAAACAACAGAACCAAATCAAGTAGGGACTCATATGACAATATATGAGGTATGTAGCAATCCCTAGAAGATTCTAAGCAAAGAAGTGATATGATTTCTATTTTACTAGGACCATTCGCTTTCATGCTTACAGTAATCTAAGGGCTAGGGAAAGCAAGACTTGGCATTCAGTTAGGAGAACAAACAATGAATAAATTAATTAAAACAGAAGGGATTTAAAATCAAATCTTCATTACATAAATAATCAAAAATGAAATACTGCAAAGATTTTCCTACCTTACCAACTGTCGAAAGCAAAGAGATGTGATATGTCCGCAAGCACAGCAACTGCTGCAGGCACTCATGATGTTGAGGTTTCCTGCACTGCAGCTACAATCTCCAAGGTCACCCCAAAACTCACCCATGGGTGGAAAATTTAGCTGGTAACCATCTTCTGTTGAGTACAGTCTCAGAAGCAGAAGGACATCTGGTTTCTTCTTTCTTTCCAATCTTCAGTCCCTCAACAGCATTTCCCCAAGGCTGAATCTTAAGAGAAGCCAGTTGCCAGTGTATTCTGGGAGACGTATTTTCTCAAGGTCAAGTGTAGTAGAACAAAGAAGGAAAAGAGAATAGACCAATGACTGCACAGGGAGCAAGGGTAAAAGAGAAACCATTGACTCCTTGTGGTCTGACATGGAATTCTAAAGGGTGATCAAAATTAACTATAGGGCAACATAGCCATCAATTTCTATGGCACAAATTGGGCCTAGTACAGTCTGGGGTAAATATAGTTAGCTAATTAGCCAAAGGAAAAACACAAGAGCACTGACTCTTAATATATACAGATGAAAATGTTATTAAATTATATTCCATTTTTTGATTCTCTCTAAAATGGAAAAAACTATTGTAATAATCTAGTAGAAACATGAACATGAGCTATAAATAGCAAACACAATAAGAAGTGGAGAGATTTCATACACATCTCAAAGTATTGACTCACAGATTTGATAAGGAGAATGGAGGTAAAAGAGAAATCAGTTATTGAATAATGACACGTAAGTATTTTATCATGAACAAAAGGCATCTCCAGTCATGAGGAGGGTCTCAGGGATAGCAGGCAAAGAAGGAGAGCAAAAAAGAATGAAATTAACTTAAAGCATGTCGATTTGGAAATGCCTTTCAAATATCTACATGCAGATGTCAAGTAGGTAATTTGATATGAGGCTGCAGTCTGGGCAGGAGATATAAATCTGAGAGTTATTATCATACAGATGGGACTTAATACTGTGAGGGCTTATGAGGTTAACTAAAGAAGTGAAGAAACTCTGCTGACATTGGACTTCCAGGGACTGAGTTTGGCGCACTTTTATATTATTATGTGGTCAAACGTGCGGGCATTAGCAACAGCGTATTTAAAAATGGGGGTAATTCTGTCGAAGAAAAAAATTAAAGGGTGGTCTGGAAAGGCAGAGGAAGGGTCAGTTTCTAAGAGTAGGAGTAATAAGTTTTGGAGGCTACCGAAAGTGCCAATGAAGAGAGGTTTGAGAATTGACTGTTAGACATTCTCAGATCCCAGCCTTGTTAGGAAGGTACTTCCTCTTACTTATCGGTGTGTTGCAGAACTGAGTTAGAGGCATATTCTGAGTACCGAGCTTTTTATTTTACAAGGAAACTTCCCTGCATTGTCTTCCTGAAAGAAAAATGCTGGCTCTTAACAGAGTGAAACAGGTGCCTCTACAAACTCCAAGAGTTTCTAATGGTATTGGTGATTTCAATTTCTTCACGAATCCAGTGCAATCTTACTGCTTTCCGAGCCAACATCAATATGGCGTAAGAAACTTGTAGGAGCTCAAATGTGACTTTCTATTACACATGTAATTTAGGCCTGATTCTCAGCCTTTTCTTTTCTATGGAGCTGCAGCAGATGTGAGTTTTACAATTACTAAAGAGTTTCTTTTACTACCACATGTTACCCTAAAAATCGGCAAATAATGATTGTAATGTTTAGATGTAAGACATCTTCAAAAGTCTCATGTTTGGGTAAAGTGATTGTATCCTGTGGACACCAGTGGGTTTATATCCTCAGAAAGTCTGGTAGCTAAATGTGCTTTTAAGAAGAAGTTGGGTCTGGGGGGTGGGGTGTGACGGTGACCTGAAAGTGGGTCTTCTAGTCCTCTCACTCAGCCAAGACCAAAGATATCAGTGGAGAGCTTCTCTACTTAAAGCCCTTGAGGAAAAATCTACTTTACCTTTTTACTGGATGCTGTCTATCCCAGGGGGTCCCATGCCTTAGAAGAAACAGCTCCTTGAGGCCTATTTCAGTAGTCGGAAAGAGGCTTAGATGTAAACTATCAATAGACCATACTCCAGTAACTGAGACACGATGTCTCCATCCTGAAGGAAGCACAGCATCGATTGCCAGCTCCCTCTAAACATTATCCTCTTGCTGTTTCTCACACAGCTTGTTTTCTTTGTCACACATACCAGATCTCCATCATAATTTGTGCATTTATTAGTTTAATATTTTTATTTCCCCACTAGATTCCACATCTCATGATTCCAGGGGCAGGTGTAATTAGCCTCATCAATATAACCTCAATACCTCACAAAGAATTTAACACTGAATATGTGAACACATTTGTTTAAATGAGTAAATTGTAGTTAATGTTTTTCTACCTTTGTGCATATGTGTGTGTGAGCATGTGTATAATTTTGTTCTAATCTTATTAGCTATTGTAGATTGTCTAGTTATACTTCTTGTAGCTAGACAAAATATCACTGCGATATTAATAAACATCAATTAATTAATGTTAAGCTCTCATTTGATAAAGATGAAAAATTAGATAATGTTTAGGCCTTGGCTCAGGTTTTATCAGAAATATAATGTGACCTTGAATGATCTCCTATCACTTTGAATTTCATTTTTATTATCTGTAGAAAGTTGGTAGTAGAGTATCTGACCTCGAGCCTACGGTCAAGACTCTCAACAGAGTCATGAGATATGACCGATTAACGACACCTGTCAATGCTGAAAGAAGTCACAATTTTGAGAGGTATTTGCATTTTCTTCTCCAAATCTCACTTATTAGTAAATTTATTTTGATAAGTTAACTTTCACATTCCATATTACTTAAGATTTCTACACTAAACAACAACAAAAAAACCGCTATAAATAACTGAAGTCAGTAATAGGTATGGGACACCTGACTCAGCATCTTAGGCTCAGAGAATGGTCCATGTCAATCATTTCATTCACTGCTCTTACTTTACATCGGAGATACTGAGAATTACTAGAAAGATTAAATGGCTATTGCACGCTGATGCATTTATTAAGCATCAGAACCCTAGCTAAAAATCTCCTGCTTGTAGCTAGTGTGTCTTCCAAGGAGGATACCCCTGTGAACATCCTGTGGCACCTAACTCATCCCCCTCATCTCACTAACTGCAGCGTTATGGAAACTTGGTCACAATTTATGATATTTTTTCAGCATAGAAATGGTAAAGAAAATGAAGTGTCATATGCATCTAGGAAATGACCTCATAGCTAACCAATAAATCCATATCACTGATATGAAGAAACGAACACTGGATAAAGTGGAAGTGTGTACAGTTTTAATTAAAAATCCAAGCGTTTCACCATTGGGGGGGGTGAAGGTATTTTTGCTTCAAATAATCCTCTCATTAAAGCACATGTGAATCTCATTTTAGAAGTGTCTTTTAACTTCATTTTTTAGGAAAAAAAATGAGACATATAAATTCCAAGAGGTAGATTGGATGGAGATGGGAAAGAAATCTGGAGCAAGGAGGAGGTAGGAGGGAGGAGGGGGCCAGATAAAGCAAAACTCACTAAGATGTGTTAAGCGTATGCACTGATTCCCTGAGTTGCGTGAAATTATGATATTTTCACAACAAATACTAATAAAAAGAGTAATCTAGGGAAATTTCCCACACAAGCTTAAATTTAAGATTCTAAAATAATGACAAAATTGATTATTAAAAATTCACTTAAAGGTATGGAATATGAAAGCCTTTTACAATTACCATGACCAAGATAATTGCATTAGAATAAAGAGGAGCAAAAGAGCATCATACATACCTCATCTGGTATCCTGTTCCTGAGTCAGGCAAATAGAAGAATTGGGTTCATGTCCCCACTTGATCCAATGTTCCTTTAATGTGAGAAGCACAATTATTGTTAATGAGCTGTGGAAATAACCCTCAGGGGACGAAGTGAGGTAACAGCCAACTTTTAGAGAGTTTCATTTACATCAAGATATAAAAAGATAATTCGAATACACAGAGGACGCGGAATCGGTTGTGGTCCTTGCTTGAGAAGGTAATGGTGCGTCAATCACACCAGAGGTCAAAACAAAACTGTGAGCCAGCTTGTGCATGTGTGAACTCTTGTTTTGTGTCATCAGCCTTCCCTAAGTGTGTCAAATTGCTCGCAAGAATTTTCTGGTTACATTTGTATTAGAACATCATTTTCTGATTAATTTTAATAAAGCTTGTACCCCTCAGTACAAACGTGTGCTTGGGCACAAGTGATTGTGTGTATATGGGGATGTGTAGGAAAAGGTTCATACTCCTGCTCCTTGGCCACCATTTGGAGCCACCGCCAAAAGTCATAAATCATATGTAATGGTTCCTAGGAGCCTTGGAACCCAAACCTCAGTAGAAAGATTTAAGCCAAATTAGGGCCAATAATACAAAAGCAATGCAAATAAGTCCAGCAGGTCTTCACGAAGTACCCAATATTTGCCTAGTAATGTGTTGGCCACTGTGTAAGTAAAAAGACTAATAAGGCACAATATGTCCCTTCAGAGTGTGTGCTGCATAGTAAGAAATAACCATAGTCTGTCATGATGGTGCCTGGTAGGATTGATTTTTACAAATGAAGAGTGGAAAGTCATTAAATTAAAAATTAGACATGTGCCTGGGATAAGATGAAGCATTGTTTCATTTTCCCGTGATTTACTGACAGTGGTAGACAAAGAGGAGTGCGTGTACAGTAATCACCTCTCCCTGAAAGCTGGTCTTACAAAGGGTCTAGAGCTGCTCTGTGTAAATCTAGCCCATAAATTTCACTCATTATCACTGTCATTTCAGTCATAAAGAGGGCAAAGTACGCATACCTTAAATTGCTGGGAAGTTGCTTATTCAACTGATCTTCTGTAATTGTTCTCTTTTCAAATAGATGTTAAAATGTATTTAATATTTAAATTTTAAGAAGTGTTAGTATTCATTATGCAGTGTCTGGACTACAGAAAATACACAAGGCAGACAATGAAAAATGGCTCATAATTTCAATACTTCAAGGGAATCAGTATGGACATCTATTTATTCAAAGGGTTATTTTTTTCTGTTTTTAGCAAATGTTAGCAAGGACTTACTACCACCAGTGCATAATAGCTTTACAGGTTTTTATACACGGACATAAGCTTTGCATAAAATGGGTCATGTTGTGCTCTCTGTTGTATAAGCTTGTTTTTACTTGTGAATACATAGTAAATATTTTCATAGATCATTAAATCTTCTTACCACATCTATTTAAAAATTCAGAATTTCGTGTTAACAACATCCCTTCCCTGGTCCTCAAAGAAAAGCTGTATCTGCACACAGTGTTTTCAATGCTAAGAATCAATAATGGTCAGAGCTCATAATGTCTTTTTAAACTTAGGTAGGAACTCCCACAAGCTCCCATTATCACCCCCACTTAGTTCTATCAACTGACTTAATTCTGGATTTCTCATAGTAGAAAAACCATTTGATATATAACTTTCTGCATTTGATTCACTTCACTAAGCGAGATCGTCTCAAGTTGCCTCCATTTACCTACAAAAGTCTCAAATCTATCCATCTTTACAGACAAGTAGTATTCCATTGTGTACATATACTGCAAATTTTGCATCCCTTGGTCTCTTGATGGGCATTTTGGTGTCTTCCACATTTTAGCTGCTAGGAACCAGACATACATGTGTCTTTTATATGAAGCTTTTAACTTTTTTGCAAGGAGTCACAGAAGTATTGCTGGATCAAAGGAGATGATACTTGTTTTCAGCCTCTTTGTGAAATTCCATACTGCCATCCACAGTGGTTGTGCCAGTTTACATTCCCACCAGCAGTGCAGGAGGGTTCCTCTTTCTCCACAGCCTCTCCAGCATTGATTGCAGTTTGACTTCTTGATATACACCATTCTCTCTGGAGTTAGATGATATCTTACTGATGTTTTTATGTACATTTCTCTAATGGATATTGAACGTCTTCTCATGTATTTACTGTTTGCTGGAACTCCTTTGTCTGAGAAGTGCCTATTTATTTCCATTGCCCATTTTTAATTGGGTTTTTGAATTTAAGTGGTCTGTTTTTCTTCAGTTCCTTGTATATTCTAATTATTAGCCTCCTATCTGAGGCTTTAGGTGGTAATTTTTTTTCATTCTGTCAGTTCTCTCTTCCCTCTGTTGATAGTATCCTTGGTCATTCAGAAACTTTTTAACTTGACATAATCCCGTTTGCTGATTCTGGGGTTATTTATTTTGCACTGGGTGTCTTATAAAGAAAGTCCTTGCCTATGCATTTAGCTCTTTGCCTAATTTGTGCTTCAGAAGATTCAGTGTTTGAAATTTGGAAGGAAAAAAAAACAAGACTCCCTACCAGAAAACATCCTCACTTCCCCTTGCATGGGTGATTGAATTAACTTTTCCTTATCATTGACCTCACTGATTTCTTATTTTGTTTTGTCTTTTTGAGACAGGGTCTCACGCTGTAATCCAGGCTCCTCTGAAACTCACTTTGTGGCTGAGGCTGGCCTTGAAGTCATGGCAACACTCTGGCATCAGCCTCCTGTGTGCTGAGATCACAGGAGTGCACGCCCACATCCCAGCTTTCATGTGGTGCTGGGGATGGAACCCAGGACCGCACACATACTGAGCTCTTCCCCACCCCACCCCTCTTCCTCACTCTTGAGTGTGCTTAAACAGGCCTTCCAAATCTACGTCTTCTCCAGGTTTTCACTGAATGGAGATGGGCTGGGATATTCTGCCTTTATGAGAGAATTCATTTTCAGGTTTGTTTCTGTGTAATGCTATTGTGAGAGCTTTCCACCCTGCACAGGTAAGTCTTTGTAATTTGCACACCATGGCTTTGGGTGAGTTTTTGGGTCCACCCTAGTGGCATTCTCCTGGGTAGACTCTTAGCTGCCCTTAGTCTAATGATTAAAATTAGGTAAATATTTCTACTAACCTGTGAGATATAGATAGATAGATAGATACCTATCTATCTATCTATCTATCTATCTATATATATATATATGTGTGTGTGTGTGTGTGTGCGTGTGTGTGTGTGTGTGTGTGTGTGTGTCTTCTAGGCTCTTTCTCATGCGCACAGCTTTCATATTTCATTAGTATAACTCATTCATCCAGCTAACCTTGCTGGACCTCTTCCTCCTACACAACAGATATTTCCTCTCAGCAACGTATCTCCCTCAACCCCATAGTCAACTCTGATAGCTATTTTCAAATTTTCCATTCAAATATTTGCCTAATTAGTGGTTCCAACAATAATTTATGATTGTGTGTGTTCTACCAAAATTACCTATCTTTAAGCTTTTCATAATTTTGACAATTTAGTAAATAAAAAATAGTATTTTGTATTTAATGTAAGCTTGAAGTAGAATATAATTACCAGGAAAGACAAGTTTAATATATTTTAGTGAATATTTGTTATTTAAATTTTTCTCAAATTTTTTTCATATTCATTGCCCATGCTTCATTAAATAATTTATGTTTTTCCTGCAAACATTTATCAATCCATCATATGTAAATAGAGGAAATAAAATCTTTGTAACTTTTAGCAAAATAAATTTTGGGCAGTTTCTCTTTCTTAACGTCTTTAAAATGTGACCTAGGCTGAGCACATAATTATGATAGAGTGCTTGCTCGGCATGTACCAGACCCTGGAACAAACCCTTGCAGAAATGTAGATTCTTCCTTAATAAATATTTTTCAAATACTAATATAATTTTAAACATTCATACTTTTTAATAGAAATTTCTTTGCAACTTCAAGATATGAATATTATATTAGCAGTTTGTCTTTGTGTTTTATTATCATATCTTTGTATCTCCTATATATTGGGTTTACTCTGTATTTTCCTCTAAGTTTTATGTAGTTATCTCAGGAATTTTTTCCATCAGTAATTCAATATTCATCTGTTTCTACTCTGTTCTTGATCTTTATACTATGACAATCTTATATGTGTTATGATTGTTTACTCACCTTTCTTATCTTCATTTGCATCTTGCTTTGCATATAAACAAATATAATATAGAAATGTTTTTATTAAATTCATATTCTAATTAATTTTAATAACATAAAGTGTAACAAAGGAGTTCCTCTTTTCTTTGGGGTAGGGAGCGGGATATGGTTTGCTTTGCATTGACTTCATGTTGTGTGGTCTGTGAGGCCAATGTCTCCTCAGATTGACCATTAAATCGGACGTTACTATGATATATTCCTGGAACTTTCATGTTCCATCTGTCTCTTGTTTCTTTTGCTAATTATAACTTCATCAAATATATAGAAAAATTAAGATCAGGTGATTAAATGTAAATCAGTACTATTATAAAATAAAAATTTAATATACATGTTCATCATATGTGTAGTAAAAATAAAATACAAAATAAAAATATTTTTACAATAACATTAAAAGCTAATATATATCTTAGTTCAATTTTTTTAGTGTTTACTTAGTGCCCATGAAACAGTCCTGATGTAACCAAAGAACAGCAGTGAGAACATCTTTATTAATGCGTTATTTACACAATGGTTTTACTCTGCTCTACAAACTGGAGCTTCTGTTGAGCACTATCAAGACTATATAGGCATTAAGATTTTTGTCATTAAACGTAAGGTTTTTTTCCTCAGCATTATGATAATAAGCTGCCATAATTACTTATTATTTAATATATATAAACTTTATGTTCATGGTTCATAGGGGGTTAGGTTGGGGCAGACTAAATTTTAGGTGAACTCATGCTTAAGCCTAAAGCTGGTCTCATTTGGTAATGTTAATTTATTTCATAGAGAAATGCCATATTTTGTTCTTCTGGTTACAGTGTGGTGCTTATTTTTTTGAGCAGTCCTTTTGTTACTGTTAGATGCTCAGGCTAATTAAAACTTTGAAAATATTGAAAGTATTTTCCTACTATATAGGAGTAACAAATGAAGATATTCTGAAATAATAACTGTGTCTTCTATTTGTTTTGATCATCATTAATAATATTTTGGCAGTTGAACAATCCAGTTAGCTCTGCACTGAGTCTTATAATTAAAAGATCATGTCCTAATTCATGTTATTCCTGGCTGGTCTAATCTTATTCCAATTATATAAAAGTCATTTAAGGTCCTTATTTAACTCTGGGGATAAAGATTATTGCTCAGACTAATCAAAATTTTTCTCCCATAACTGATATCTTAGCCATATGTGGACCTGATATTGGCTTCAATTATTGTTCTACCTTTCAAAGGACATTTAATTGCGATGATTAAGCAAATTAATTCTTAAGCACAAAGATTTGCATCTATCTTTTGGGATTAAAAACAAACCTCTTACTGACCTGTTCCTGATTTCTGATTTCTGATTTCTAGAAGCCAAATTAAAAAAAAAATCAGTAATAATTTACAAACTCTTCTCCATTTTTTTACAGCTAAACTGAAAATAAGTTCTGTATTTTTGAGAGTTATTTTCAGAAAGTTTCTTTCCTTTTTAAAAGTTTTATCTTTTTATTTAAATAATTCTTACTTCCATACATAGATTATGAGAACCCCAAGGATGGACACCACAGTAAATATCTTGCGAACATTTCACTGAAGTGAAATTCACATGATCTAAAGGATAACTATTTTAAATGTATAATTCAAGGGCTTTGAGTATGTTCTCAGGGTTGTGCCTGCCCATAATGCTAGCTAGTGTCAGCTCTGCCCAGGATTTGAAAATGGCTAAAGAGTATTTCTAATGCCAGCCCTAATTCCACAACCACTGCTGGTCTTTTTCTCAGTTCAGTCACAGTATTAGTCTTGATATGTCAGTGTCCACTTCTAATGACAAACACAGAATACAAAGAGAAAGACACCAAAAAGATGGAAAGACTTCCCATGTTTAGAGATTATCAGAATTAATACTGTCAGAAATGGTCAGATTGTCAAAAGAAATCTACAGAGTTGGTGCAATACCTATTAAAATACACAGGACATGCTTTACAGAACTAGTAAAAATAATCTTGAATTTCACATGAAAAACAAGACACAGAAGAATCAAACACTTCTGAGCCTAAAAGGCAGGCTGGAGCCATAATGATTCCTAATTTAAATTATACTTTAAAGCCATAGTAACAAAAACAGCATGATACACACACACACACACACACACACACACACACACACACACACACACACACACAGATACAGAGACCAATGAAACAAAACAGAGGACACAAAAATAATCCCATGCAAATACAGCCATCTGATTCTAGAGACACGAGCCCAAAAATATATGTTGAAAAAAAGAATGCCTCATTTTAGAATAGTGAGTTGAAAACTGATCATGCATTTCCTCACTCTCTACAAAATGTTAGTTCAAATTTGATCAAAGACCTACATACAGATTTTGAAGCATTGAAAGTGCTAAGGGGAAAAATAGGAAAAGCCCTGGATGTCATGGGCATTACAAGTAAAGACTTCCTGAGTGAGACTTTGATAGGACAGGAAATAATAGCAGGAATTAGTAAATGGGGTGCATCAGATTGAAAAATGACGCTGTAGAATGAGAGGGAAGCTTTACCGTTTTCTCCTTCACTGGAAGATTAATATTTAGAATACAGGAAGAACTCATAAAACTTCATAACAAAAAAATCAATCAGCCTAATCAACAATGAGCAAATGAACTGAACAGACACTTCTCAAAAGAAATGCAAGTGACAATGAAAATGTTTAATATCTTTAGCCATTAGGGAAATATTAATCAAGACACCATTGAGATTCCTTTTCACCCCAGTCAAAATGGCTATCATCAATACAACAACATAATTGCTGGTAAGATCACAAAGGAAAAATAATCCTTCTACACTCTTGGTGCCACTGTGAAAAAGAATATGGAGGTTTCTCAAAAAAAACTAAAAATAGAGTGACTGTTTCATCTAGCTGTACTACTCCCTGGTGTACACCAGAAGCAATTAAAGTCCCCATACACTAAGGTTATCTACACACTCTTTTTACGGAGGCACCATTCAAAAAAGCCAATATACGGGACTAGCCTTGTGTCCATTGATAGATGAACGAATAAAGAAAGTACTGTATTCCCAACCACAAAGAAAAACAAAATGTTATTATTTTTAAGAAAATGGATGGATTCCTGTTATTGGAAGTTTGGGCAGGAGGATTGCTGTGAGTTTGAGGCCAGCCTGGATTACACAGCAAGGTAAGGACCAGTCTGGACTTCAGAGAAAAAGTCCTTCTCCAAAAAAGACAATGGATAGATCCAGAGTCCATCATGTTTAGCAAAACAAGCCAGACTCGTAAAGGTAAATACCATGTGTTCTTCCTAATATTTTTACCTGATTATCTGAAAAAGACAAGAAAGTAGACAGCAGATTATCACTATACCAGAGGAAGGGAACAAGAGAGAGAGGAAGGACACAATGGCAGCTAGTGGGGAAACGGATATGAGCTAACTAGCTGCATCATGCACGCTGATCACTAAAAACGGGACACCTAGGGACCACCGGGAAGTGGCTGAAGATGATTAAAGTATGTTCAAGTGTATGTGCATGAGCAAATCTGTAAAAATGAAACTCAAGAATCTGCATAACCAATAAAGAAAGGGTTATGAAAATATGGAGAGATAAAAATTTTAAAAATTAAAGAGAAAAGCTTCTATATTATGCATACTTGGAAGAGATTTGTTTTTATCTTTTCCACATTCACTTAAGCGGCCTCAAGTCCATGTTTCAGCATGGAAATTTTAAATACTATGTACTTTTTATTTTTATCACAGATTCAATCAGTTGTTCAAATGCACATGAGAATGGCTTAAACTGGTACCTTCCCAGGACAAGAGAAAGATACATGGAAGGAAGACTAGCAGGGTAGGTTTAGCTGTTCACAGTAGCATACCTGTTCGCTTGGTACCCATCAAGGCTCTACGCAAGATGACTATAGATTGAACGTTAGACTTCAAATGAAACTTGTATGCCAATTTTTTTAAAAATTGGAGCCCTATATTTAAAACATTTTTGAGTTGACATCTCACAATTTTATTGTAAATCAAAATAATTTAAAAATGAAATAATTACAGGCTCTAGAAAGCTATTTTGGTTTGTATTTCCTTACTAATAATCTGATGTTATGTAAATTGTTATGCAAATTGTAATTTCTTTCTGCCTCCCTTACCCTCCACTTCCTCCCATCTCTCTCTGTCTCAATCCCTCATTTTCGAAATGGGAATAGTACTACATATACAGTTATTGGGTTCTGTAATGTCTACTTTCCCACCTGGCAATGCATAAAAAGTACCTGGGACATAATTGCTATAGGATTATTCATTTCTATTATGTATTTATTAATGTCTATCAATCAATTTGATAGTTACTTTTCTCACAGACATCCCTTTCCCTAAAATATAAACACTTCACATCTGCCTATGTGTACCTACATTCACACAGAATTTTTTCAAAAAGAAATTAATAACTTTGTTGAAAAGTTAGCTAAATCATTCTATCATAATTCTCTGAAATAAATACCACTACAAAAAATTTGATTTTTATTTTCTCTGATCATCTGACTCTAAAAGTTAAAATATTCTGAATTGAGTTATTTTTTCAGGAAATAATTACTTTATTATTCAATATAAAGTGCATGTCTTGACATAATATCAATGAGGATAATGAGGCATTTCCCTTATTATTACAGATGTCTCTGGATGAATGCTGATTGTTTGAATAAGACAGGAATAAATACTTTTAATTTTTATTTTTCATGTTTTTGTTCTATTTTTTCAAAAGAGTTGTTAGATATTTATGCCAAAAATATGTAGCTGGGAATTGAGAAATATTGCAACAACAATGTCAAACAATATTTTTTAGCTCTTTCAAAGTTGTATGACAAAATCTTATGAAAACTGTCACCAGAAGCTTTTCATGATGAGCTGACTTTTTTCAAATTTGATAATAGAAGAATTGGAAACAAGCTAAGTTACAAAAGAATGTTTTGCTTGTGAACATTTAATTGCCTCAGTACCACTTATTAGAAATATTGTTCTTTCCTCATTAAATAATTCTGATAGTCTTGTCAAAAAATCGATTGACCACTGGTATATTGCCAATATTTATATGCTCAATATATGAATTTCCTTTTGGACTTTCAGTTTTACTTTATTGATCTGTATGTCTAATATAATACCATTTTTTTAAAAAACTGACTATATCCGCAGGTAAGCTTTAATAACAAAAAAGCGTAAGCACCTAACTGTTTCTTTTGCAAGATTTTTTTGGCTCTCTGAGATTCTTGAATTTTCATAGACATTTTATGGTAAGTAAATTCTGTAAAGAATTCTGCAAAAGATTACATTGAAGCTTTGGTTCATTTGGGCAGTATTACAACTTAAATTTATCTTTCAATCCAGGAGCACAAAACTCCTTTTCATTTAATTACCTCTTTCTTTTTTTAAGTTCTCTCAATGTCATAATTTCTTTAATAATGACTTCAGCTGTCAAGCATACAATCTTTCCACATTTTTTGATTAAGTTTATTCCTGTTTTTAAATTTTTGATATTATTATAAATGGTATTTATAAGGAAGGAAGGGAGAGAAAGAAAGAGGGAAGGAAGGAGGGAGGGGAGGAGGGAGGGAGGAGAAAGGAAGGAAAGAAGGGAAGGAAGAAAGGGGTAGGTAGAGTAGACGTCCTTATCTTGTTCCTAAATATCCAGAAATTATTTTATCCTTTCAACTATATGTTAATTTTAGTTTTTCACAGGTGCCCTTTATCAAACTTAGTTAGTAATCTTCTACTATACCTTGGATATTTATTGAGCATCCCTGGGAGTTTATATTTTAGAAACTTGGCTCCTAATGTAGCAGTACAGACAGTTTGTGGGACCTTCAAGAGTGGACTGAGGCCTCAGAGCACTGGGAGAGCTGGACTTGAAAAGAATTCAAGTCACTTGCATGGAACCCTGGGTCTATCACAAAAATAGGCCGATATGGGTGAGTCTAACACCTGAATCACTCTCTGGTTTCCTATCCTGCCATATGATCTCTTCTGCTACAGGCTTGCCCACCATTGTGACCCCATCAGCCACGAGGTCCTCAATAGAGCTAAAGTATTGCTGACATGCTTGGGGCATCTAGATTATGAAAATACTCCAATTTTCTATATAACATTAGCCTGCCTCAGCTATCCATTATAGCCAAGATGAACAGGCTAACAATGCTTCTATGCCCAGTTTGTTAAGTGTTCTATCACGGAGAGTGTTAGATTTTACTAGTTGTCTTTCTGTATCCATTAGGATGATCCCATAAGTTTTCCTTTATTCTATTTATAGTGTATTTCATTGGTTTTCTTATGATGAACAAGCTTTACAATTTTTGAATAAATCCCATTTTTAAATCCTGCATAATACATATCAGATGCTACTGCATTTGGTTTGCTAGCATTTGTTAGGTATTTTTGCATCTAGATTTATAAGAGATATTAGTCTGTAGTTTCTTTTCTTGTGATTTTTGTGTCTGGTTTTTATATTATAGTAATGTTACCATCATAACTGAGTTAAGAAGTCTGTACACTTCTATTTCTTTCAAGAAGTTTTAAGGCTGGGTGCTAATTTATCTCTAAGTAGAATTCAGTGGTGAAGCCATCCAATCCTAGACTTTTCTTTGTGAGAAATTCTATTATCAAGAACTCATGCATTTCACTTATTTTTGGTCTATTTAAATGCGCTGTTCTTTGAGTCAGTTACATTAGAATTTGAGTCTTTGCAGAAATTTTTCCACTTCATATAGTGTAATTAATCGACATAAAATTGTTCATAGTATTACAACACTTTCTTTCCCCTAAAATCCGTGCTAATTATTCCTCTTTCTCCCCTCAGATTTCAGTGTTTATCTTTATCCTTGTTTACACTGGCTGGGAGGTTTTTAATTCATTGATCTTTTCAGGAAACCAATATTTGGTTTTGTTGACATTTTTTATTTTTGTATATTTTATTAATTTATGTTCTAATTTTAATGGTTCTCTTCCTTCTGGAGTCTTAGATCTAAGGCTCTAACTTTTCTTGTTTTCTAGATAGAACTTTATCAGTTTGAGATCTTTTTTAATATTGATATTCATGACTATGAATTTTCACTCAAATACTAATTTCACTGCATTTTCATAATTATTGGTATCTTGTATTTTCAACTTTATTCACATAAAGATGTTTCCTAATTTTCATTAGACTCATTCATTATTAAGAGAATTCAATGGTGAAGCTACATATTATTTATTAATTGAACATCTAGAATTATGAAAATAAAATTAGTTAACATGAAAGTCTTTTATTTTCCCAAATTCTTTATGATATTAATTTCTAAAAATGTTATGATGAAACAATGTGCTTCATTGTGCATATTTCTAAATATGTTAATGGCCTCCTTAGTGTCCAGGAATATATTGAAGCTTATAAAACTTATGGACATCTCGCTGCCTCTGAAGCCTTTTGTTTAGCTCATTATTTCTTCCAAAGGGTACCTTAGAATACTTGCTGGTAAGTATTTTCTGGTCCCTCTAGCACTTGGTGTGTACTATCATCAGGCTAAACTAAAAAATAGGCATTTTGTGTGGCAATTACCAGGAACCAGTAAACAGATATAGTAACAGGGTTTTCGGAAATGAGGCTTAGAAAACGCTGGATCTCAGTGATGCCACCTCAGATGCTGAGAAAATAGACTATTATTTTTCAATGTCACTCTTGAGTTTCAGACCCATAGAGGACATTGGAGTGTGTTCAAATCCCACAAAATTCATTATTCTAACTACAATCAAATCATTTATTTCTTTATTTAATGCTTCCAGGTTGTTCAATCTTTTAACTAATTTCCAGACTTCTGAAGAAGTTAATTCTGGTATTTTGGCAAGATATGTTGTTTTCTTAGAAGCAATGGAGAACTGAATCTTCAGAAGTCTGAGTCTGCTGATGCCACTTCTGGTAAGGTTTAGGAAAGGCTTGACCCACAAGAGGACTGCAACCTGGCTAAGGGACAGAATTCCTCAAAGTCATTCTCCACTGCCTTGAGACAGGTAGATTTAGAAGTCATTTGATGAGGATGACCTTTTATCCCAAAGGGGAAAAATGCGCTCCAAAATTCTGCACAAGGAGGAACAGTTCAGCTTCTGAGGCCAGCTAGATGGCCGCATTCCTCCCTGGGAAATAAAGCAGATTGTTTTTTCTTATTGACCTTATACTTGTAATTTTACCCTGAGGCGGATCTTCTAGGAACTTCCCTTACGGCAAAATGAGCCAAGACCACTTGACCTCTGACATGCTTCTGATTATTGATTATGATCTTACATGTAAATCGTTTTTTCCATTATATGTGGAACATAAAAAAATCATTCTATGGCTTCTGTGGAATCTAAAATTAACAGTATTTTGTTTGAATGTGATTTGTCTTTAAATTCACCCCAGGGCCTAGATTGATTTTTATTTTATTTATGTCTGATGCTGGCCTCTTTCTCATGCAAGGTTTATATGTATGGAGGCTGCATCTATATCCCCCTGAGCTGTGACTGCACGGCCGACTTTTCAATAGATAGTTACCAAAATCAGAGTATCTTATACACAAGAACAATGGCACACATCTTCAAAGAAAAGTCATTTTTACCTAAACCATTTTAATTTAAAAAAAATAAAACCCTGAAAAGGAGGGCTTTCTTTCCGTTGTCTTATCCAGTTTCATGAAATTTAAAGAATCAAAGCCTCTGAGTTTAATTGAAGTTCAAACACTGAAGGACGAAGCACTAATTTTATAAATGCCAGGCAAAGCCTTTGCCAATGAAGTACCTGATGGAATGAATTCTCCCTGCCTGTTAATCAGCTGGATCCAAGGCTGTCGTACAAATAGTGCAGCTTTTGTTTCCGCCCACGCGTTGTATCAGTCCGAGCCCTCTCATGACTGTACATTTCTGTCCAAATGATGGCAAACAGGGCCTTTAGCTCTTCCATAAATATTTTTAAAATTACAAATGTCTATTTAGGCTTAAGCTTCTGTTTTCTCTTGGATTCTTTAAGGGAAGAATCAAGGTTCAAAGAAAGAGGTGAAACCAATCATGCTCATTTGCACTGCTTTGGTACTGGAACTCTAGGAGGCACGACAGTAGCCAACTCAAACCACAGATCTTCAAGGGCAGAGAGGTAAGTGCTGTTGGCAGGCAGAGTCAGGGGCTGAGGGGGAGAAGAGCTCTGATATGTACCTCTTAGTTCCTTCACATTCTTTCTCTTTCCCTTCCTCTCTCTCTCTCTCTCTCTCTCTCTCTCTCTCTCTCTCTCTCTCTCTCTCT